>OZ018393.1:38272628-38427335 GCA_963969525.1 Ontholestes murinus | reverse complement strand
CGCATGTTATGAGACAAGTTGATCATCAGCATTGAATGTCTGGGGCGGAATTTTTGGAAACCATGTTGTAGATCAACATTTCTTCGAGGGCCATCTCAGTAGGTCTATGTATTTGTACTTCTTGCAAATTGAATTACCCGGAACGTTAGCTAATGTACCCTAACTAACAAGAAACAGGGTGTGGTTTTAACAAGACGGAGCACCTGCCCAATTTTCACAAGACGTGAGGGCATTTCATTTTTCCCAACCAGTGGATTGGTAGGAATGGACCCACCAAATGACCTGCTAGATCTAAGGATCTAACAAAACCTGAAATTGTTTATAAGGAATCACCAATAGCACTGAATATCATATGCTTGATATCGATTTTTCTTCAGAATGCTTTGTACTGACCTCTCGCTTATGCCAGTTCCTTCACCAATGTCTTTTTGGTTCCTCGTTGATGATAGGCTTTCTTCTTTTGTTTTTTGTAATTCACACCTCCCATTTACATGTCAAACTAATTGTTTAATTGACAGATGCATTTTTTTCAGTCATGGCTATCTATTCAAAAACAAATTCGCATTCAAGGACCGTTTGAAATATAAATTCTTTTATATCTTGAAAATTATAACTTTTAGGTATAGGGTATGCTTAACATTTTTTGTAGAAAATTAGATGTAGAATAATATAAAATTTAAAAAAATATATGATTCCTTTTAAAAAAAAAGAGTTACGACAATTTGTAATTTTAGAAAATGGCGTGTCTGATACAAAGGCAGGGTTCCTCAAAAGTGAAAATTTTTTAACACTGGTACATAAACAGTACTTATGACCAACCATAGGAAAAAGAAAATTTCTTAAATTTTAAATACAACATCAGAATAATTTTTTTTTGTGAACCTCCGCTTTTTACATTTTTTTCAGAAAACGTCAATAACTCGGAAATGCCATATCGAAATTAGAAACCAAAAAAAGGTTTAAGTTATAAAATACTATCCAAATTATAAAATGAAAAAATATACAGGGTGTTCCATTTAAAAAAATGTTTGCTTTTGTTATAACGCAAAATTGGGACACCCTGTATATTTGAAAATAATTTTACGGCATAGAGATTTTTAATTCAATAAATTTTTATATGAAACATTTTTTTCTATCTCTTACGAGAAAGGCGCTAGGAAAGCTTGACGCACTGTTGCAGGACCCTGTATATTTCAATAGTAATAACTTAGTATGATTTACAATTTACTTTAATTTAATGTCATTAGTATAACTTAATTTCTGTAATATCCCTGTAAATGGATTTATTTCTGTTGGGGTGAATAAATAAATAAATGAATAAATATTATAGTGTACTTTTAATTTGCTTAAACTAAACTTTTGTTAGTTAATTTTTATTTGAGAATTTTAAACTTCAATAATATTTAATGCCTAATCTTACATCAAAGAGTTTACAAACAGGTGCAACTGAACGATCATTGCATTTCAATTTTATTTACCTATTGCGTATTGTCGCACAAGAAACACATGCAATCATCACGAACGCATATTGCATTGCATATTTTGTAGTAGAACATGTGCAAAAGCATCCTAATGCATATAAAATTATAGCGTATGACACCGGCATGCAGCGTAGAAAAGAAAGCTGGTACACTTGTCACTTGCATAACACTTCTTCGTTCATTCTCACCTCACCGGTCGGTGAGAAAAGCGAGTTCCCTCGTCTCATGCACTCGCATTGCACAATAGATCCAATGACCGGAAAATATCTTTCGGTCATTTGTCAAATATCAGGCTGACGGTTGAAATGAAAATGTTTCGTTGCGTTATGCACTTGAATACCATTCTATAAAAAATGCAGTTTTTAATGGTTACAACATTTATTTGCATTTTTATTTATTTATGATATATGTCTTATACAGTTATATATAATAATTTTACTGAAAACTTCTGAATTTCGATGTGGCGAAAATACAGATAATATGGCAATTTTAAAATAACTTGAAAACAGATGGAAAACATTTTAAAAAAATGTTATTTTAATTACATTATTATTAGTTTTAAGTAATCATTTGATATACCTAGTGAATAGTGAATATGAATACCAAACAGTGTATTTGTGTAAATGCTAACTATCTCTTATTATAAAATTAAATTAAAAATTATTTCTACTTTACTAGATGTATAATTAAATATACCAACTGCTCTACGCTGCTGAGATCCAAAATAGATTGAAACCGGTCGTGGCTATTGTCAATAGGTAACAATAATTAATTATAAGTTTCTTCTTTTTTTTTTAAGAAAAAATACTATTTGTTCAATTGCTACATGGAATAGATAATACGCAATCAATTTGATCTATTCTACTACTACCGAATTTATAAATATACAATGCTGAAATATTTAGTAATTCTGTAGTAACAGTATACTACATACTGTGTAAATATACTCCGAAAGTTATATTCGACTGTGAAACCTAAATTCTACATATAATCAACTATAAGTACTTTCCATTGTGCGTCGACTCATAAAGAGTCAAGCATTTGGGAAGATTGGACAATAATTGATTATTATAGCACCATTTGTAAAGACAGTGTAGTAATGTTGTTTTTGTCGAACTCGTTGATTTTAATATAATTTTAATATGTGTGTATCGCCCACCATTGGGAGATATGGATGTTTTTCTGCATTCAATAAATATTATATTAGATAAGTATTGCCATAGTACAAAGAGAATATTTTTTCTTGGCGATTTTAATATTAAATTTGGAACACAGGAAATGTCTAATATTCAATTAAGCGATCTTTTTCATTCATATGGATACCGCATCCATATTAAGGAGCCTACTCGTATAAATAATATACTTGATAATATAATATAGAGCTATTCAGGAGAGATGGCGGTCGGGGTGACATGTCCGTCCGAATCAAGTAGTGTCCGTTGCAATTTTCCACCATAGGCGTGCGCGGCTAAATAAAATGAATGTCACAAATTTGTTATGTTTTCATATTAGTTATTTCATATTTCATTTATATTATTGTATTAGAATAAGTATTTTTGTATTAATATCCATTTCCACATTTGCTAAAACGTATGAAATAAATTCATTAAAAATATATTTTCTGCAATTACCCTGCGTAATTGCAATGCCTGACTAAATCGCGCGCGCCAAGAAATAACCGGTAAGTAAGGGACGTCGTAAACTATTTATTTCTCCTTCTACCGTTCGGTCTAAGACCGAGCTATGCAGGCCGCGTGTGTCTTTTCTAGATACGGCCGACGAAATCGTACGTCTTGGGAATATCCGCTCGGTTATCAGGTAGTAGAAAAGGATACCAATATTATTTGAATGTTCCGAACTTAGTTCGTAAACCGCCCTTACTCATGAATTGGTCTATATCCAATGAGAACTGTAATCTCTCAAATTACTATGTTATAAATCCTGGCCTATCTGATCATAATTGCCAAGTATGTGAAGTATCTGTTACAACTAAAAATAAACCCCGACATATTCAAATTAAACCAATTACTCGGTGGGGCTTGCATGACCTATATGTAAAAACGAATGAAATTCACTGGAATTTTTGTTATAACTCGAACTTAGACATTGAACTAAGATTTAGTAAATTTATTTCAGCGTTAAAAGAGGCATGCGACCTGTGTTTTCCCGTAAAAAATATAACAGCTGGTCCTACAACTATACGTAAAAATTGGTTTAATGCCGAAATTAGAAACTTAAGGGACATTATTAGTTTTTTAAGTGGATATCCTACCGAAAGCGCTAATATTAAAATTAAGAAAATGAAAAAGGATTTGAAACGCATGATCATTCATGCTAAAAGAAAAGCTAATGATCTTAAAATAAAGCATGCCACAAATAAAACGAAGGCAAGCTGGAAAATTATAATGGCAAATAGAATAGGGCAAACAAATACAAAACAGTGTTCACTAACGGCGGATGATTTCAATTAATATTTTGTGAATATACCCCATAGTATAAACATGGCTGTCTTCAAACCTACCGATTTATACCATGATACACCACTATATAATGTAGATTTGTTAGTTTTAGGCGAAATAACTCTAATTGAGACTAGAGATATTATTGCAAAAATTAAAGTCACTGATAGCACGGACATTTATGGGATATCCATAAAAATGATAAAATCTATACTTAACGTAATACTGTCTCCTCTAACATCCATAATAAATGCCTGTTACAAAACCGGAACTTTTCCTAATATTTTAAAAACCAGCAAAGTCATACCAATATTAAAAAATGGTGACCCCAATGATGTCAGCAATCATAGACCCATTTCGATTGTACCAACAATGTCTAAAATTATGGAAGCAGATCTTAAAAATCGTATAGTCAATCATATGGAACAACATAATCTATTTCATATTCACCAGTATGGTTTCAGAAAAGGATTATCAACGTCTGATGCTATCCATAATTTATGTTCGAAAATTGTAGACTGTTTTGAAAGAAGCGGCTACGCTCAAGTGATATTTTGTGACTTGTCGAAAGCTTTTGACTGTATCGTACACCACATCCTTTACTCGAAACTACAAAGGTACAGATTCGATAAGTCAATAATCAAAATAATAAAATCATATTTAGAAAACAGAACCCAAGTTGTTTATCACAGTGGAATATATTCTAGCAAAAAATCAATAAATATCGGTGTTCCTCAAGGATCGATTCTTGGGCCTATACTCTTCATTATATACATAAATGATTTATCTGAATATATTCCGTTGGTGCACACAATATTATATGCTGACGACACAACCTTATTTTGCTCGAATGCAAATCTGGTTGATTTGGGTATGACAGAGGATACATCTCTCCATAGACTAACCTTATGGTGTTCAGGAAATGGCTTGGCCTTAAATGAAAACAAAACTAAAAAATGATATTCTCAAATAAAAATGATATTCCACTAGATGGTAACCACAGCATTAAATTTCTTGGGGTTCAGATTGATCAAAAATTAAATTGGGAAACTCATTGTGACGACCTTGCAAATAAATTAAACAAATATATTTTTTTACTCAGACAGTTGAATGGTATAGTAAATGAAGACATTCTCAAGATGTCCTATTATGCCAATATACATACTCACTTGTCTTATGCCATCACAGTATGGGGCAATGCAACTAAAGCTACCCGAATATTTAGTATCCAGAGAAAGGCAGTACGCATTCTTGCAGGTCTCTCATATTCAGCAGACTGCAAAGAGGCATTCAAAAAACTGCAAATTCTAACAGTTCCTTCAATATATATTTTGGAGTCCTTACGATATGTTAGGAAAAATATTAATAAATTTCAAGCGACAAATGTAAACCACGAACACCATACCAGGGGAAAAGAAAATTTAAGATTACCTAAGTTAAGACTTACCAAGTCTCAGAAATATGTACATTTTACTGGTGGCCAACTATACAATAAATTACCATGTCAAATAAAACGATTAAACGACAAAGATTTTAATTTTAAAAATGTTACTACAGCACATCTGAATATTTAGGTGATACATTTAACATTAAACATTTTTGATTGATTTATTTATTTTAAAATTTTACTAACTATATTTTTTATATATTTACTATGTGTGTTTGTATTATATTTTAAATTAATTTACTTAATATACTGTCCCTATTGACACCATTTTATTTATACATAAATTTTATTGTGTTATTATTTTATAATATTTGTATATGTTATTTTATATTTATTTAATTTATTATTTTAATATGTACCTATTAGTGTTGATTTATACTATACTATTGATATTATATTTTTATGTGTTTTGTGTATTCATATTTATATTTATCTCTTGTATTTTGCTATATATATATATATATATATTATATATATATATATATATATATATATATATATATATATGACTTGTGTAACACTAATTTCTGTGAGGAGCACCAATAAATTATTATTATTATTTAATGCTACAATTATTTTCTGAAGCTTTTAAGATATAATATGGGTATTTGAGTAACATATATAATTAAATATATTCACAAAAAAACAGTAGCTGATCATATATCATTTTATAAAATATCTTCAACATGCTTGGTTTAAATTACTTTTATAGTACTGAAATATTTATAAAACGGAAAACAAAGAAAGTAGATCCACTATTTGATTTAAAAAAATATGATACTATCAGGACCAGGATTATATGTATGGTACACGATTAAAGTGTCGAAGATGATACAAAAATAGAATAAATTAATTAAATTAAATTAATCCGAAATCATTTATATATTGCAAATGCCCCACATATTAGAAAAATATTTCACTATTAAATTATTACAGTCTTTCCCAGAATGATGTTGCTTTGACAAGATTCATAAACTTAAAATAAACTTTTTTTTCTAGTTTTATTTACATAAATTAAAAAAAAAACTGAAAATTATACAATATATTTAATGAAATTTGGCAATCAGTATATCTACAGTATAAATGTTTGCCCATCCAAAATTAATGTAAATTAGTAATTAAAAACACTTAGTTTAACTTTTTTCGTAATTCTTATTTATACATTTTTATAATTCCCCAATTAATTCCCATTATACAATGATAAAAAACTTGGAATATGACACTAATACGTTCTTCACAATTAATTTTTTGTTTTGTAGATGTACAATTTCAGTATGATGTAAGGCTATTATTAGGAAAGGCATGGATTACGGATTTACTGAGAAAGATTTGCATTTGTGTTAGTCGGGACTAATTGTAGGTATTAAAACTAACAATTTAATTTTATTTGTTTTTTTTTTCATTTTTATGGCCTATAAATTAAATAATTTGTATTCCGAAGAATGATTTACTATTTTTGAATTGTTAACGAAACCTGTGGTGATTGCCGATTTTTCTGGGTTCTGTTTTTTAAATATGATAGATATGTTCTTTAAATCTTGTTCCCAAATTCCTTTCTGTTTTGCTTTTATATGTTCTTGTTTTTTTTGAGTCAATGGATTTTTTGAACGTATTTCCTAAAAGTAATTTTAGTCTGGTATTTCTATATTTAGCAGAGTACAGATTTTTTATAATTTATTTATATTCAAATACAAGTGAATAAATAAATTTGATATATTTCCTTCGGGCATTATATTTTAAAACTTTCTATACCTTTTTTACAAATTTAAATTTTTGTAATTTGTAAAGTTAAGTTAATTTATTTTTCGCTGTTTGATAAAACCAAAGGTATATTTATTACTCGGTGATAAAAGCTGTCATTTCAAGTTTTTTCTATGTGTGGGATTCTTTTTTGTCCAAATTTTTATCTCTCTTCTACGAATTGAGTCACAAATAACGATTTCCCACTTTTCATTTCATGTTCTTCTACCCTCTGCCATTTAGATCTCCCTGATTGTTCTATATTTATTTTTGGGCAATCGTTACAAGTTAAAGTTCTGATTTGTATTTATTGTTTCTAATTATTTTTCCTAAACAACTATTTGTATTTTGCTTATTAATGCGGCACTCAATAAGTCCCCGGTCTGACACATGTATGGCAAAATTGTTAGCAGATCCACGTTATTTTCGGATAATACTAACCTTGAAACAATACGTGTCAAAATTTTATGGAATTCTGACTATTAGTTTAGAAATTACAGAAAAATACTGTTGAAGCCAAATAGTGGCTTGGTAAGCATTATGAGGACTCTGCAACAGAGAAATCAACTAATGATCCTAAATGCCCAAAATCCTGGTCACCCAAAATCATTTGGCAGTTGTTGTTAATGTCCAAAAAATAGTTTTAAAAGACCGTAAAATGAAGTCTTGTGAAATAGCTCCTTGAAGATATTAGAATGTAGCGTCTTTGCAATTTTACATGAAACTTTGGGCATGCGCAAGTTGCTTTCGAAGTGGGTGCCGCCTTTGCTCACACCGGACCAGAAACAACAACACTTCGACGATTCAGACCGCTGTTTCGAGCTGTTCAAGCTAAATAACTGTCAATAAAATCATGGAACAAAACAAGTGTTTTACTCCACCCATTTTGAATATATGGTTCCATCAAGAAAGTAGCAGAAGTATTGAATATACTAAATAAAATGGATTTCTTGCGTCGATATGTGGCAATGGATGAAACATGGATCCACCACTACAGAGCCTGAATCAAAAAGATCGTCAGCTGAGTGACCAGCAGCCGGTGAAAGTCATCCAAAGCGACAAAAAACTCAAAAGTCGGCTGGCAAGATTTTCGCGTCCGTATTCTGCATGGAATTTTGTTCATTGACTATCTTGAGGAAGGCAAAACTATCAATAATTATTATTACATGGCATTATTGGATCGATTGAGTGCAGAAATCAAGAAAAAACGGCCCCACATGCAAAAGAAAAAGTGCTATTTACAAGGATAATGCCCCGTGTCACAAGTCGACAAAAACAATGGTTAAATTGGATGATTTACGCTTTGAATTGATTCTCCACCGAGTGTTCTCTTTATATTTGGCCCCCACTGTTTACACCTGTTTAAATGCTTCGTGATTAATGTCTAATAAATAAACCTTTAAAGTGAACTTTCTTACTAGCTTCAAGTCAGTCGATCTGGTTCACTAAACCGCATGCCCTAGTTTCATATGCACTGCTTAGTGTGTGAACCACACAGGTCCGTCCTTAATAAATCGTAGTTAGTGAACTCCTACTGTGTACTATTTTCTATTCCTATTCCGTGGTCTTTTTTGTGTTGTCTTGTCAGTCACCACGAAAGACCGCGTTGGTGCATTGTGTATTTTTCCTAGTAAATATTAAACATGGAATGCAATTGTTGGAAATCATCCGTTAATGAAAGTAACTCTGTTAAGTGCTATGTTTGTAAAGCGACTTTTAGCATTTCGTGTGTCAACTTAAATACAAGTTTGTACGTTCAAGAAGAAATATTAAATGGACGTGTACAGACTGCTGTACACCAGACCTTATGGACCACATTATGAATCTGAAAGAAATTATTCTCAAACTACAGCAGGAAGTTGCAAAATTAAAGGGTTCGGATAGTCAACCGTACTCTAAAGAGTATTCCGAATGTATTTTAGATGAAGTTCTAGATAAAATACATAAACAGAAGCGTAGAAAAAATAACATAATTATAAGCAATATTCCTGATAACAATAATACGACAGATGCGGAAGAAGTTGTGAAAATTATTAAAAACATAACCGATGTACCAATTCATCAACATGATATTAAGGTAATACTAAAATTAAAGCAAAATTACGCAACCATGCAGATTTTATGCGTGTCTACATAAACAAAAATATGACACCTCGTGAACAAGACCAAAAGAGGAAAATCTTGAAACAATTTAAAATAAGAAAGGATAGTGGCGAACGGATCATCATAAGATACAATAATGGCATGTCCCGTATTGTAGCTAAAAAAACGCACCAATATCGAACAGTCAGCTATAAACTTGTATTATCAAAATGTACGTGGTCTCAATATGAAAAAAATTACATTCTCAAATAATCGTCACATTTCAAAACTTTCGGCAAAAGACTACACAACTTTACAATTCAAATTTGGTTAAGATACTCCTAAACGACCGTTCATAAATGCGGCATTGGATAAAGATCCGCGATTTATTCTATTTTATATATTTTTCGAATTCGGTGACAGGTAAACTCCACCAATAATAAATTAATTAATAATAATTTAATAAAACGAGTGATGAAAAGCATTGATCAACCTGAATACAGTCTACATCGATGCAGACTTTTCTGGATGCAATTTGGATCTCACACTTTTCACTTGTTAATTTATTCCTGTCCGACCGAAAAATATTAAAAGCACTAAAAGTCCTTAATATCATCCGTTAGAAATTAATTTTTCTCAAACAAATTTTAATTCCAACAATACTGCATCTTTAAATTAATATTTATTTTAATTTAAACTTTTCGATTTTATTTTTAAATCGATTTATTCTCGTGTGGTCCTTCCTTCTGGAATTCATTGGAAAACTGCGATCATACTTTTTTGATAAGAGGATGGAAAATCCTAAATCGCTAAGATTTAGGTGCGCTCGTGTTGCGCTATTTCTACCTGCGCTGTTGGCAGTTGCCGTTTGGTGGTGCTTGTACAGCTTCTTGTTATTGGACGGATTAACAGGGATTTCGTTGGTGTTACCTGTGAGGATTAAAATGTGTGATGCGAGTGATAACATGTTTTTGCATAAAGTGGATTTCCAAGTAGGCGATAGTCGTTGGGCGTCATCGCGTTTATTGAGATATGTATGTTTTTCTATATAGATTGACTCGTGGATAATGCTCTTGGTGAAATGGTCTAATACTGCGATGGAAGACATAATAATAATAATACTCTTAACAGGCAAATGCCTAATTACAAAGGAAAAATATACGATATATAAATGAGGAAGGATTCTATACAATACAGATTAATACAAAATTAATACTACTTATATAAACAAGAAAATTAGAATATAACTAAAAACAGAGCAAAAAAATATGTAAATGTAAGTTCGGTGTATAAACAATAATGACAGTTTACAGTAGACAGGATTTTAATTTTTTTAAATTCAGTTTTATTACCACAGAAGATATCAACTTCGTACTGTACTTCATGATATCTTTTCAACATCGCAAGCAATGGTGAAAATAGATGTTGGATGGTACGTGGAATATAATAGGAAAATGTTAAATTGTGACGACAGGATAACCGAGGTACAAGAAAATTAATTGTATTTAAAAATTGACTGTTATCTATATAGCCATGAATAATTTTATATAATCCGTAAATTTGTATGAATCTGTGTCTGTTATAAATTGATAACATATTAAATTCTGCTAAAAGTGTATCATAAGAAACGAAGTAATCAGGATATACATGGTATTTAGAATAATATAAATATCTAATGAAGCGCTTTTGTGCACGTTACAATGTCAACATAAAATGTTTATATCCAGGTGTCCACACGCATGCACAATAATTTAATTTACTTATTACAAGGGAGTCGTAAAGTCTTAAAACAGTATTTTGTTTTTGAAATCTCGACAATTGCGAATGATAAATCCGATTATTTTATACAACTCACTGGCAACTTTCTGAATGTGATTGTTAAATATCAGTTTATGGTCAAACTCAACTCCTAAGTCTTTTACTCCGTCTACTTTATTAATTTTAACATCATTCAGAATGAATGTCACATGCTTTGGGAAATGTTATAGTGCAACATTTAGCTACATTAATTTCAAAACCATTGCCAGTTAGACAAACGTATGAGGTTATTTTGTAGGTTTTGACAATGCTGCTCAGCTTTAATGGTGTCATAAAGGTTCACATCGTCGGCGTACATTAAAAAGTTACAATTCAGGACTTCCGCAATTTCATTAAAAAATATAATAAATAAAAGCGGACCAAGATTAGAGCCCTGAGGGACACCGCTGTTTGTAATGAAATAATCCAAATTGCAACCCATGTAACTAACGTACAGAAATCTGTCTGACAGAAAAGATCTCAAGACATTAATTATATACGTTGTCCCCTGAAATTTTGAATACGGGCATTTTAATGCATTACTCGTTGCTTAGTTACCACGCTTGTCACATATTTGAATGGATTGACCAACGGGAAATAATCAGTAATTTCTAATTTGTAATAAAATAGGGAATCAAAATGAAACGTATTTACACGTTATTTTAATATTACTATTTTTACGGACACAATTCTGACGTAACGAATAACAAGTAACTGCAATGTTCATCTTATTAAATGTTCTCCTTGTTGAGCCAAACAATATCCCAGATGATCATAAAATTCCTTTTAACATTATAGCTTCAAAATATCAAATTGACATGCACATTGCAGCAACAACCATAGCAACCAATAATAATAACCGAGATATAATACAAATTACATTACTCATATTCAAAATTTCAGGAGACAACGTGTATATGGTGGAGTATCATATTGACTAAGTCGATGTTGAAGTTTATCATGTGGCATCGTCTCAAACGCTTTAGTAATGTCTGTATAAATTACGTCCACTTGGCCGCCGCTATCAAGTACATTAGATATATATTATTTTAAGCACATAAGATTAGTCTGTGTACTGCATTTTTGACAAAACCATATTGGTTTTAAGAAATTCGATGATCAACATAGGAATGAATATAATCTGAAAGAATAGACTTAACCACCTTAGAAAAGTTTGAAATAATTGCAACAGGCCTGTAATTTTTAATATTCGACCGATCACCGGCTTCAAAAATTGGGCAAATACGTGTAATTTTCCAACATTCTGGAAACACACCTTTAGTAGGTATCACGTTAATAATTTGAGTTAATGGATATGCGAGTTGTGAAGCGCAGTCTTTTAGTAGAAAACTAGGAATTTGATTAAATCCCATCGTTAATTTAGATTTTAGTTTTCTTAGATAGGAAGCCACAAGTTTTTCGTTAACCTTCCAGTCCCCCATACACTTCGTAACATTTTCACATGACGGCACAACACGAACACCATCACTATACACACTTTTAAAATGATCTGCAAATGATTATAGAATATCCCTTGGAGAAATTAGTGTAACGTTTTCCATTTTCATGATCCCTGAAATTCTTGTTTTGCTTCTTTTCATGTTAACAAAGGACCAAAATGACTTCGGATCTGACTTGACATTTTCTTCTGTCTTCGTAATGAAACTGTTGAAGGTGACGCTGATTCTCAATTTTAATAATCGTCTTACTATCGTATTCCATTTTTATTGCTCTTTGATTTTGTGGTTTTGCCGACTTTAATTGCCTGTATATTTTTTTTGCACTAACTTTTTTAACTATTTGTCGTACCAAATAGGGAATTGTTTATCAGTTGGTCTATTTTGTTTCCTGAGAACATGTTTATCAAAGAGTTTATATAAAATATTAAACAATTTGTTACAGATGTCCAATCGGTTTGTAAAATATCCGCGTATAAATCAGGGATCCTTGCAGCCTTAACACGTTGAACGCCGCGTCACCCATAAACGTCTGACGGCTATGTTTCCGCTGAGGCCATGTCACCGTGACTAACACTTTTGTTCGTGTAATTAAAAGAAGATTTTAGTACTAGTTTATAGTACTATTAGTTATAATACAATTTGATGAATATTTGGGATAAAGTAATAATTTATTTACTATAATTTTACCATCAAACGATAATAACACTTTAACACGTTAAACGCCCCTACAAAAGAATGAGTGACGGTTATGTTTCCGCTGGCGACCCATCATCCACAAGTGGGTGACACTTTTCTTCGTGTAATTAAAACAATGTTTTGCTGGTAGCTTATAGTAAAATTATTTGTAATAACACCTATCGCATTTCATACTTCGCCCTTTATGAGGCGCATTGTATACTTCTTCTAACCAATTTCAACTAAAAGAAAAAATTTACAAGGTTTCTATGAACAAAATCAACTTTTAGTCAACAAACTCAAATTACCCAATAATTTTTGGGGTTCCCAAAACTTCTCTTCTCTTCTCATACGCATAACGATTAATTAAGAAACGCGTTGCTCAAACACGATATCGCAGATTTGGGCCCCGGGAGAAACTTCATTGATTCACGCTGGGCGTTCAACGTGTTATGGTTAAACATATCAAGAACGTCATTATCCGATGAGAAAACAGGATCACATTTAAATGAAATTTCGAAGTAACGAGCAGTGTGGTGTAAATCTTCGGCAACTAATACTGCATCAGGTTTACTTACTAGTACATTATACTGGCTTAGGAACAAATATTAAATCCAATATTCTGTTGTTATTATTGTTTATAAAATTGCATTGAGTTAAATCATTCAAAGTCGTGAAATTTAAAAGTGGAATAAGCTAATAAAAGGATTAATTAAGCACTTGGTTATGTTTCACTATTTTTATATTTCTCCGAATAGTTTCGACCGTTGATCAGGAGACTATAGTCCATCCGTTGGATCTTCCGTCCTACGTCACAAAATATCGCTTCGAGAAACGACACAAAAACATTCAGTCTCATAAAGTAAACCAAATGCGTTAGAAAAAGAACGCACTGTAAAACTTTCGTCGTTTTTGAAGCGATAGTTTGTGACGTAGGACGGTAGATCCAACGATGGACTATAGTCGGCGAAATATAGTGAAACGTAACCAAGTGCTTAATTAATCCTTTTATTAACTTAAAAATGTATGGAATAAGCTTGCTACATGCACGGTTTCCATTTCTCCAAACAATATAACTAGGCATATTAAAATCACCACACAACATCAAATTTTCTAAATTTAAAGAATCAATAACATAACCGAAAAACAGGTTGTATTGTTCAGGCGGCGAATTTGGGAGAATATAGATACATATTAGTGTGTACAACGATTTGGAAATTGAAATTTCAACAGCAACTACATACATCAATATAAGAATCAATTTGAAAGTTGATGGGAATATTACGAGCATAAAATTTGTTGTTAACAGATATAAGCACCCCACCACCTCTGCATGGAGTTATATCACTTCTAAAACAAGAATACCTTTCACAAAACAACTCATTATCGTAAATACCATCTTTCAGTCATTTCTCTGTAAGTGCAATAATCTCAAAATCATTATTAATTACATTGTTATAGAAAGTGGAAATTTTGGTGTTGAGACCCCGAACATTTTGATAATAGAATGAAACTGATTTGTAATTACAAGCTTTACTTAGTTTTTTACTGTTTTAATTTCAGGTATACCATTACTGTATTTTATTGTTAAATTATTTTCTCCTGCATTTTTACGTTGTTCTAATTCATTTCTTAAAAATTGCAGGTGTTGTAGTTGGCGAGTTGTTAAATCAGCCCTGATAACTGTACCATCAGTTTTTAAAGTTTTATTTTGCATTAGAATTTTTTTCACAGATAGTTCATTCTCGAAAGTAACTTTTATTGGACGCTTTTTATTTTCCGTTATTTTTTCCAACCTAAGAATTTTAGTAGGTGGAGCAGTAAGCATTATTGGAGAAAGAATATTTTTAACGATCATGGAGAATTTTGTCGGTTAAAGATTCTTTATCAGATTCTGGTGCATTAAATATCATTATATTGAAAGAACGTTTGCGTTGTTCATTAATCTCATTTATTATATTAGATGTTACTTTTTCTGGAACAGTTTTTAACTGCTGTAATTTATTTCTCAATTTAATATTATCAAGTTCAATAGAACTAATTTTTTCATTATTTTTTTTAAATTTCATTTTTAAAACTTTGCAGAAAATCTTCTTTAAATTCTGAAAACTGTTACTTTAGTAGGCCAACAATTATCGATTCCACTGATTTATTATTGCGGCCAATATTAGAATCATTATCGGGAACACACTTATCACAAGACCATTTTTGTCCGTCCTTTATCATAAATTCATCCATATAATATTTAAGTCTATATGCATCGAGATCCGTACATGAAACGTGAAACCATTTTCGACAGTCCCCAATCATGTAATTATTTGCTAACGATGACTAATATTATTACAACACGAAAAGCATGTTTGTTGAACCATCTATTTAATCATAATTAACCGTTATTAAGGATATCAACGAGGTCACAACACCCAGGAGCCTATCAGAGTGATTAACAATGACAGTGTGGGCCACGGAAGGTAAACACAAGAATACAAAGGTGCACAATCTATAAAAAAAAAGTGTTCCCGCAAAAACACCGAGCGATATTGAGACGTTTCCTTATTCTAAGCTCTATTACAGCTATGATTAAGGTCTACCAAGCATTAATTTCAAAATACGACTTGATTTAAATTAGGTGTACTTATCTGATACATTTACTGTATTGCTGGTATCAAGGTGCATATGATGAGTTAACTTTGACCAAAAACTGTTTAAAATATACCACTTGAAACCACTTTTTAAGTAGAGCACATATAAACACAACCTCTCCACTCAACGTTACCATAGGTCAAATGTATCTTGTGTCCCGTGGATTGAGAATGTGTGGACCTTTTTCGACGGCTCTATTTTGGAGATTTTATCTGTGAACGGCAAAATGTTATATTTGAATATTCTTGGGACGTGTGGTGTTTTTGTGGTTGCATTTTTGTTTCAGTAAAAATATTACTGTACCTGAAGAAAAACCGTTTTGGATAAGAGCTGTCTCGTGGGTGACAAGGTCGTTGTTATATTGGATCAAATTCACAATGAAACTAGAACAGAACAATCGATTGCCTTTACTGGACAAACTTATCAATAAAAACTCCGACGGAACTCTTGGCTACACCGTATATAGAAAAGCAACTCATAAAAACAGGTATCTAAATGCCGTGTTCGTGTTAGATCTCATATAATTTAATAATAGCTAAAAAATGGCTCGCGTAAATTGGTGCCCAAGAAATACGACTATGTTGCATGAAAGAACTTACATGATAATGTAAAGGCGACCAATCATAGATATATGCGTATAAGCCCGAAAGTAAACAGCATTTGGCTACATGGGTCTCTGAAAATGAGTTAAATCTAATAAATGTTGTTCGCTCAGAACAACTTCGAAATAAATGTTAATCCCAGAATGCCTACTCATTAGTAGTCTCTTAAGAAAATGTAAAAGTCGTCTAATCTAATTATCAAACATACAATTAGATAATTGTACGTTTGATAATGGTCTTGTAAAAGTTGAAACTATAGTCACAAAACATCATACGTGTGATATTAACAACGTGCAGTTTCTTTTTAAGTTTTATATATACATTTTAGTTCACAAAAAATAGTTCTTTTCTGCGAGATTAGAAGATTCTAACTTGGGCATTCCGAATAAGAGATATGGGTAGAAGATAATAGATTATTAATATTGGGAATCATACTGTATGACTAATTTCCAATATAAAATACTTTATTTTCATAAGACGTGTCGATTTATATAAACAAACTAACTTATCTGAATATGTCTTTAAATTACAATTTCTTCAAGCAATAATATAATTGTAAAATCAGTACCTCATTATAAAAGTTTAATTAAAAACGATTGCATATCTTCAATTAAATTCTGTGATTAATAAATTTCTAAACATAATTGAAATTATTATACACTCTCGTTACCGAACAGGCATTATTTCATCATCACGTCTTAATCGTCTATAATTTCTCAGATAATTATATAATTCAGCAACCTTCGTTCGGATCATTTTTAATCTCTCTCATCATTTCACTTTCCTAAAATACTACTAATAGAATGGTGATTCAAATCAAGGAATAATTAAACTATACATTAATTTATGAAGAAACATATACATTTTTGTACACTTAGTCTTATCCAATAATAGAAACATTTAAAATATTTTATATTATAGATTATCTTTTTTATATATCTTGAATATAATTTTAAAGTAAATACATGTTTTATATTATTGAATTAGTCTTCGCGAGCAACAAAATATATTAGTTAAAAAGTACCTTCAGGCTTTTCCTTTTTTACGAAGTGAAAACAAGTAATTTAAAATGATTTTTAACGATAAGAATGTATATTAATATTTTATGTTAACAAATGTGTTGCTAAAAATATTACAAGATACTTAATTTAATATTAATATATAGGTTTGTTTCAACCGGTCAGATTTATAAGCGCAATGCCGGATTCTTGGGCAATCGGTATTTAAGGTAACCCATCGGGTTTTCAGTTGCGCAAAATGTTGTTAGTGAAGACGAAATTTCGCCACAGACGGCTTCCAGTGTTTCGTTAAAGGCAACACAAGAGATACCCGACGTGCGGATTGTGGATGGACTGTTAACATTTACAATCGCCAAAATCGTTTACACATTGGGCAATTATGCCCAAGAAAAAAACAATTTTAATTGAATTGCATACCGAATTAAAACTATGGTCGAGTATTATAGGCGAGATTGCGGAGTGATTTGGAAATAAAGCGGCCATTGAAAATGGAAATTTATTTTAATTATACAAGAAATCAATTTCTTTTAATGTTATCGTTTAAAAGGTTTGATCTTAAATTGGAATTCTTATCATTTTAATTACAAATTTTTATATACTAATAGTAGTAAAAGGTCATGCGTTTTCTATATTTAAAAGTGTGCAGATAAAATGATTACTGGCAATCATACATCACATTAACCCATCTGAAAAGCGAATTTTTACATATTATTTACAATTTAAATGGAAAATCCATTAGGTGGTGGTCTTCAAACTGGTGTATTGACAAACAATAAACTTATTATTTCATAATGTTTCACCAAGAAATAAGTGAGAATATTTAAAATGTTTTTATTAATAACCTTTTTTTCATTTCTAAGCCACACTTGAATTAAAATATTTACAATATAGCTTTAAAAGGAAGGAGACACAACTAAAGCGGCCCCTACACGATCAATTTTTACGTCAATATATTTTCACAATATTTTGTACAATATTTTTACTTGGCCAACCCACACGGTTCAATATTATTCTAAAGATGTTTTTTTAGCATTAATAAATCGTTATTAATAAGGTGCCGCCAAATTATCGTCTATAAACACTACATAAATATGTAACGTTAACTATCTCAGACATGTAGTCTATCACCGTTGTAATGTTCCTTCCATTTTGCGATCGCAGTTTCTAACGTTCTAGATTTTTTATGGGAGTACTTTAAAGCATGGCCTATAGAAAAAGAAATCCTATACTATTGAAAAAAAATAATAACAATTATTTAGGAGAAACAATGTTACGATTCTAATTGACTTAATTCAATGAAGAAACAAGCTAGGAACATTTGAAAGAATCTTTCATAAGGAGCGTATATTATATTTTAAAAATTATTTTCTGCTATCACAAATAGTATAGATAGCTGCATTCTGTGATACTGGATGGCTTATCCATTAGAATTGCTCTGCAGAAAAAAGTGTCGGCAATAACCAGAAGGTTATATGAATGATCAATGAAACGAATCGTAATAAATTTCGGCAAAGAGCGAAACTACACGAATGACCATTCTTTTGCTGAAGAGATGTCCACAGTGAGGTATTAAGAAGTGCCAGCAATGAGCAATAACAAGTTGAAAAAAAAATCACAGTAATTACCTGAAATAAGTCGATAAGAACTTCATCATAATTATTGATAAAAAACACAATCTTAAGGGAACTAGCCACGTTTGGGGAAAATTTTATTGGATGTGACAAATTTGCATAAATGATATATTGACCTTGATTGGTTTTTGTTGCCCACCGATGTGCAATAATCTAAATGAATCATTGTTTCACCAAGCCAAACCAAGACTGGTTGTTTGGTTTTATAAGTTTTTCCACACGCTAGGATGTTTAACCTTCTGTAATTTTTCTTTATAAAACAATATATTAACCGTAGCTTAGCTTTATTTTCATACACATCAATCCTTTTCTAAATAATAACTTAAATAAACTGGAATTTTTTATATCGTTTATCTTATGCAAGTATATCACGTTCTTCCAGAGCTACTTTGGAATTACAAATGAAATGTTTTTCCGTGGTCTTTTTTTTCTTCTCTTAATCTTCAAAAAATTTTTACGAATACAATACTTTCCCTATATAGTATATAGGGAAATTGTATTCGTGAAAAAATTTAAAAAAATATATTTTAACGGAAATATCCGTTTTGAGGTCCCCTGAGTCAATTTCACTGATTTCTGGAAAAAAAAAACTGTGCCTGTGTGTGTGTGTCTGTCGGTGGGGCGCTGTATCTCAAAAACGAAATGAAATGAAGATTGAGATGAAACTTTAAACTTAAGGTTTTATTGTTAAAAACTGGAACTGAAAAGCTTTTGGTAAACATTCAAAAACCAGAAGTGGATATTTTCTCGAGGACGTTTTTTGTTAATATGAAAAATATTAGTAAACGTTTCAAACAAAAGTTAATTGGAATGAGAAACTGAACAGGTTTCATACAATTCTTAACTTCGAGAAAAAAAAAAGAAAATTTTGTCATTTTTTTGTCAATTGCTAATAAACTATAGGAGTTACATCAAATTTATATGACAAATAATTGTAGAGAATTCAAAAGTGAACAAACGATTAAGAATAGCCTTTTTGCGTAAACCTCATAGTTTTCGAGTAAAATATAGGGAAAGTACTATGATGGCCACATCACCATTTTTAGTAATGTTTCTTAATTTTAACTCCTGCATCAATATCAGATTGTTTACAATACTTTTATCCAAGCCCTATTCTTCTCTTTATCTTCACCATCTCCTGTAATATGAATTCTTCATTATTATGAAGTCGACTATTAATATTAAATAAGATATATAAAAAAACAGGGACGGACTGAAAGTCAAAATGTTCTTCAACCGAGTTAACTGGTAATTATCGAATAATTTACTATTTCTATAGAAACAAAATAAAAGTAATTTCTTAACACTTTTTTACTTTATAAACCGATTCATCCCAATCAGTACCTATCAATTCAAATATATCTGTCATGCTGACATAAACAGCCAAAATGTCTCCCCTAAAAAGGGGATAAAAAAGTAAATACAAGTATTTAAAGAAGAATACATATGTCCAAGAGGATATTTGCACCCTCAGCATCATGGACAAATACAAGAGTTAGAGTGGAAGAACGTCGCAGCTGCACGAACTCCGCCCAGCTTCATCCATCCAAAATTTTTGTACGTTTTGTTTTATTTCATTTGTGTATATTCATATGTATTTATTTTTTTTGTAAAGAAAGCTAAAGATTAATAAACATAGACATAAACATAAACAAACATAAATAATTATTGTAACAAAATTGATCTTGGCCTGGGATTGGTAAACGATAAAAGTTATTGAATAAAGATAAGTAAAAAACAAGTTAAAGCTAAAATTTGATAGTTTTATGTATATTTGTCACACCCAACACAAACATTCCTGTAACACCCTAAGGCCGTTTTCTTTGGGCTTTTTATGATTAAGGCATTTTCAGGTTTCTACGGAATACCACTCTCAAACTTTCTTAAATATATTATTGTTTATTGCTTACTTTTTCATATACCCTTCTGGTCGACATCTCTTCAACAAAAAACTGATCCTCCAGGTAGTCCAGGGAATTACCGATATCTCTTAAAGTGGTTTCAGTACTTCTTTAAATTGGCGGCATTTTCTGCCTATACTCCCACCATTCTAACTTTTTAAATTGTTATCTCCCTTTTTCAATGTTAATAATTTTGTATTAGATTACATATTATCTAATAAATTCCCTTTATGTTTAAATATTTTTAATTATAAAGATTATAAATTCCCTTTATATAATATACTAGCTACTATAAAACATGCAACACCTAGAGTTTGTTAAGCGATTATTGAATATTTCATAAAACACCTATTTTCATGAATCAAAGTAATGATTAAAATTTGTATAAAATCTAACCAGTAATTTATTGTGTGTCATTGTGTAATTAACTGTCAATTATGCAAATTTTTGTTTACAATTTCCTTCTGAACTTGAGAACAATGCCAAGAGTACTTCAAATCGACATTTTTCCAATTACCTGATTTTGAAGCTTTTAGAGAGGCCGAACTTTCACTAAAAGAAAATGCTCGTCCTGTAAACTGAAATATTACAATGGCATTTAAATGTTGGTCTGAGGGAAGGGGTCAACAATGATTCCCTTGACGTCCCTGACAGGCTATAGATCGCGAAGAACGTCTCTTAAAACTTCTGGCCACAAGAGATAATTTCAAAAGTCGATCAATTTCAAATGATTGCATGAGAGGGGTAGGATCCAGAATGCTAATGTTTATCGTCGGACAAGGTCTTATGAGCTCCGTTAATATTGTCCATTTTTATGTCTTTCTCTTACACCACTTCATCGTCTACGCAGGCTAAAATGAAGCAGCAAAGAGCGAATTGGACGCAAGAATGGCATAAAATTGTGTTTAGTGATCAATCCCGATTTTGCTTGTGGGCACACGATGATCATGGGATGGTTTGACGGATGCATGGATAACATAAAAATACAACAATTTTTGTGGAACGCGTAAGTAATGATATGGGGTTCAATATGTTATGGTAGGAGATCACCTTTGGTGTTCATTGACCGCAACCTAAACGCAGCTGGTTACTTTGCTAGTATGCTAGAACCCATTGCCCTTCCATATCTTCAGGGACTAGAAACTCTAATTTTCCAACAAGATAATGCGCACTCTCATACGGCAAGAACACGTTCTCCACATAACTTACACGATCTTTAACTACGGATTCAAGAAGCTCAGGAAGATATAACATAGGCAGCTATTCATTATTGAAAAGCTTTTAGATTTTTGTTCTTTTATTTTCAAATTTTAATCATTACTTTATTTAATGAAAATAGACGTTTTATAAAAATTTCAATAAAATTGATCAACAAATTCTAGGTGTTGCAATTTCTATGAAAGTCGTTGGTGGCACACAATTTGCAAAAATAACCATCTAGTTTTACCTTTTATATGTACCTATTTTATAATTATTTTTATCCACAACAACTTTATAATGTTTCAATTATACAAGCAAACGATCAATATTAATGACATTCATTATTAACAGGTTATGTAACCTGTGAATAATATTTTGACTTATCACTGCTCATCTATTCAATAATAATAAATCACTACAAAATCAGGATATCTCATGTTAAACAAATTTGACGTCTAGTAAACAAACATCAATTTCATTAGAAATTGATTCGTAATTGTGTGTTACTCTTGTGATTCGAGTGTAAGAAAGAATATGGATTTAGAAACAGAGTGTGATTTAACACCCCCGGAATTAAGAAAAGCCGCTGAAATTGCTTCAATCAACTTGTTGCCCGAAAAGTCGCGTAATCTGTATCAAGACACATACACCGCATTTCGTGAGTGGAAAAGAGAGAAAAACGCACATTCTACGTCGGAATCAATAGTATTGGTATATTTTACAGAATTGTCCAAAAAATACAACTGTTCTTCATAGTGGCAGAAATACTCTATGCTAAAAAGTACAGTAAAAATCTATGAAAATATCAATATTGGGACCATTGCTAAACTGCAAGCTTATTTGAAGCGACAAAATGATACCTTTTCTCCTGAAAATGTTAACAACTTTATTAGAAGTGCTCCCGATTAAAAATTTCTTGCATCAAAAGTAAGTTTTAAATTACACATTTTGTGAAAAAATACAGTGGTTTCTTTCTATAGGTTGCATTAATTATAGGAATAATGGGTGCCTGTCGTTCAAATGAGTTATACAACATGAAAATTAAGGACCTAGAAGACCTTAATTCGTGCTATATAGTGAAAGTGCCCACCACCAAGACTAAAATTGTTAGAAAATTTACTGTGACTGATAATTTTTACAACATTATAAAAAAATATGTTTGCATCCGAAATCAGATGAAAAGTGATTATTTTTTTCTAAATTTTCAAAATGGAAAGTGTACAAAGCAGCGAATTGGAATTAATAAATTTACAAAAATGGGAAGAGATATTGCCAATTTTTTGAAAATCCCAATTCCTGAGCAGTGTACGGGTCATAGCTTTCGGAGAACTTCAGCTACCATCTTGGTTGATGCTGGTGGAGATATCACAGCCCTAAAGCGACATGGAGGGTGGAAGTCAACTGTGGTTGCAGAAGGTTATATAAACGATTCCTTAGAAAACAAAAAAGAAACAGCCAGAAAAATTTTACATTCAGTAGAATCGCCAATTCAAAATCTAACCGCTACATCAGCCGGTTGCACTAAATAAGTAAATTTAGATGTTTCAAATCAAAATGTAAATTTAGATGTAGCTTCAATACCTTCTATCATTCTTAATAATTGTTCAAATGTAACTGTTAACATTACTTCTAATAAATAGTGATTTTTTTTGTCAAATGCTTTAACGAATTGTCATTTTTATGATGTTAACTTGCAGTAAGCAAAAAAAAATACACATTTTGTGGTTGTGGATAAAGTATAGTATTCTACTCGCACATAATGGCTATTAATCATTCGAATGATTTACTCCACTCGCCTGCGGCTCGTTCCGTAAACCTCATTCTCATGATTAATAGCTTTCATTATGTGCTTGTTAAATAATATACTATTATGATATACTACTAAATGCAATAAATTTATCAAACACTATTTACAAACATATACATGTATTGCACTTTTCTTCCCTTCGTCCTCACCTCGAGGTTAGTGGGCATTTATTCCCGTCTCGGGCTATCGGTATTAAGGGATGTTGTGGTTTTCCTAATGTTGTCTTGTGTTATTCTATTTAAGTTTGTTGTTTAGAATAATATTTTTAACTTTTAGTTTAAAAGGAGTCTACTTGAGTGATTTTATATATTCCGGTAGGTTGTTATATTGAATGATTGTATCTGTAGTTAGAGCTTGTGAATATTTTGTTGTTGCTCTATTGAAATGGCATCCTGAATCCAACTTTTAGAAAATAATATAGTTTAAAATAAGTAAAAGAAAAATAGAGAAGGGGTAATCAACCTCGTTTAGTCGTGGATACGGTTAGTAAATAGAAGTAGAAATATACTTCAGGTAATAATAAATTAGGTTCAAGCTTATATTTAATTAAATTAGACTTCGACTTTCATATCTACTATTTTTTAGATTGTTTCTATTCCATTGCTACTAGCTTATATTTTACTTTGAAGCAATTATGGAAAAAACTGTTGAGTTATAAATTAAAACTGTGTTTTACCTTCTAAGCTTCCAATAAGGGCAACAAAACTACATTCTTAATACAGTAAAATGGTGGAATTATTTAGAATCCTTCCAGCTGCCAATGTAAAATTATTTCGAAACAATAATCAACAGAACTAATACCACTTCTCAAACAAGTACAAAGTAAAACCAACATAATTATTAGTAATAGTAATCGACTATGGATGCTGTACGATAAAGTCAATCAACAGAAATAAGCAAATTGTCTCTACCGCAATTAAATCTTCAAGAAACATAACAATTGTACACAAACTCGGCTAAATATAATGTGTAGTAAAGTTTTCTAAGCTTTGCCATGTTTTATCTTTATATTTTCCTTTTCTTCTGGTAGTTAACGGTTCGATGAATTGTGGTAATGACGGTTTTAATATATATCTTTCACTAATGTGAGTCGAGTAGTCTCAATCTTAAAATTTTAATTTAGTAGATTTGTTAACAGAATATATCTTTCATATTATTTCTTCGGTGGTTTGTTTAATTATTTTTGTTCGTTCTTTGTTTCTAAAATTTTTTCGAATCTAAATATTTATTGCAATTACTCTATATTGTAGATATTTTTATGTAATGTTGTCAATATATTTAATATTGTGGATTCTAAATAGAATAAACACAAGGTTAGTAAAATTACTAACCTTGTGTTTAAGACCCATTTCTTTTAATGACTAACGTGTCTTAGATAGTAGGACTACTTTTTTTTTTTTTTTTTTTTTATCCTCACGAGGTGGTGTCGCTTAGCGTCCCTGCACTGCGGTCTCCGTGGTCCTTTTGTGCACCTCTGGCTGTTTTACTCCTTTTGAACTCCTGTATCTTCTAAGAAGTCCAGGAGTTTCTGCCAGGGGATATTCTTTAGCTCTTCTACAGGAAGCATGGGCTTCCCGAGTTTCGCCTTGCGTTCTTGTTTGTATGCTTCGCAAGTGCACAGTAGGTGTTCGGGAGTTTCCTCTTCTTCCAGACACCCACGGCATAGGGGGCTTTTCTCAATGCCCATCCTATGTTTGTGCTTGTTCAGGTCACAGTGTCCAGTGACTAGTCCTGTGATTTTTCTTAGTTTCAGTCTGCTCAGTCTAGACAGCTTCAACATGCTGTCAGGTACCGGACCATCTAGGAAGAGTCTTGTATGCCTCATTCCATTTTGGTTTTGCCATGCCTTTTTGTGCTCCTCTGCTAACTTGCGTCGGATTATTTCCTTTCCGGTTTCATGGGGTATACCGAAAGCGGGTTCAGGTCCTATGAATTCACCTGTTGCTCCTTGTTTAGCCAGCAAGTCGGCCCCCAAGTGTCCAATAATTTTTTGGTCCTTGGGTACCCATACTAGCTGTGTTTCTCTTGTTGTCGCCAGTGCCTCCAGTCTGTTTATGCAAGTCATGACCAGCCTGGACTGCACTATCGGTGAGGCTAGCGCTTTTATGGCTGCCTGGCTATCTGTCATAATGGTAATTGGTCCTTTTTTAAGTCCCGATTCCATTAAGTGATGAGCACACCAGTCAATGGCGGCTATTTCGGCCTGGAAGATAGAGGCATGCTTCCCCAGAGCAATCGCGAATTGTTTGCTCCGGTTGCAGCCTCCATAGATACCAGTCCCGGTTCCTTTAGTATTTTTGGCCCCGTCTGTGTACCAGATGGTTCCTTTACTCGTTCCCGGGTATGTTCCATTTGTCCATTCACTCCGCTGTGGTATGATCGTTTTGAATCTGCGGGATGGGTGTACGATTTTGGTGAAATCGGACCTCATTGTTAGTGTCTCTTCTTCTTGTAGTACTTTAAATGTTGCCGGTCTTGAAGGCCCCATATTTAAAGTATGTCCATTTATGTGCATCCTATAGGCTGCCTGTCTAGCTTCCATCATTACAAATAAATGTAGTGGTGGTAGCGATAATATGTGTTCCATGGCTGCCGTGAGCGTTGTCCTCATTGCCCCAGTGATTAGCAGACACGCCTGTCTTTGCACTCTTTCGAGTTTTACTGCTGCACTTTTGGTTTGGGTCTTTTCTCCCCAAACGAGCGCCGCGTATGTCACTATAGGTCTTATGACCACAGTGTATAGCCATTTGGTCATACTGGGTCTCAGTCCCCATGTGCGTCCTACCATTTTTCGGGTCGCAAAAAGTCCTCTCATGGCCTTTTTGCTGATGCTCTCTAGGTGGAAGTTGAAGTTCAATCTGGTATCAAGTATGACCCCTAAATATTTTACTTCATTTTTGATTGGAACTTCCATTTCATACATACGTAGTGATTTTATGTCATTGGTTTTTCGTCGCCTAGTAAAAGGGACGATCGCCGTTTTGACCGGGTTTACAGTTAACCCTTCATTCCTGCACCATCTTTCTACGGTATTTAGTGCCTTCTGCATCAAGTTTGATACAGTGGTCCCAAACTTCCCGCTTACTAGAATGGTCAGATCATCTGCATACCCCAGTGCATATATGCCCTGGCTATCGAGTAGCAACAGAAGGTCGTCCATGACGAGGTCCCATAGGAGCGGTGAGAGAACACCTCCCTGCGGGCACCCGCCAGCGACTAACGCTTCTGCTGTTTTTCCATATAGGGTAGTCGTCACAGTCCGACTTCTGAGCATCTTGTTTACCCATTGTCGGACTTGCGGGTTAATTCCTCTTTTCTCCATTGCTGTTGCTATGGAGTTGAAGGTTGTGTTGTCAAACGCCCCTTCAATATCCAGAAAGGCCCCTAACGCAACGTCTTTGCATTGTAGGGTCCTTTCGCATCTGCTCACTAGCTGGTGGATTGCTAGCTCGCATGACTTTCCCGCTTGGTAGGCATATTGTTGACGGTGTAGTGGCGAGTCCTTTAAAACTCCTTCCCGTATGTGCCTGTCTACTAGTTTTTCTAGTAGTTTTAACATAAATGATGACAAGCTGATCGGTCTGTAAGATTTAGCCTGGGCATATGAATCACGCCCTGGCTTAGGTATGAATACCACCTTTACAGTCCGCCAGCTGCTTGGGATGTATGAAAGGGCAAGGCTTGCTCTGAGGATTTCACATAGTGGTTTCCTCAGCGTTGCTATCCCCTTTTGTAGCATGATAGGATATATCCTGTCAGGACCTGGTGATTTGAATGGTTTGAACGTGTTAATTCCCCACTCAACGTCACCTGGTCTAATTATCGTTTTCGCTGTTTCCCAGTCCCGTTTTGGAGCCCCTTCGTTGGGCTCGCTTAGGTCCTCGGAAACAGGATTGTCAAGTATTGCAGAACCCGGGAAGTGCGTCTGCAGTAATACCTGCAGGGTCTCTTCTACCGAGTCTGTGTACTTTCCATTTTTGGTCTGCAGTGAGCCGATGTTCCCAGCATGATCTTTGCTGAGCGTCTTGAGTAGACGGGAGCTAGTAGGACTACACTCAGAAGTGGTTGAGTGTTGAAATGTACGGTTTGCAAACTGAGAGAAATCAATAGACTAGGCTATACACGGATCGACGTATCTCTGCCGCCGCCAATTCAGTTGTCAATGCCACCTCCGTTCTGTCACTTTCCGACATTTGTCTCCACCCTGAAGATAAAAAAAATGGCTTCGAAACACAGTTTCTATATTGAGCCGCAACACAAAACAAATTACGACACTTAGAGGGTTCAAGACGAGGCTGAAGAAATAGTCATCATCATCGTACTCATAGTTCTTTTCCTATATTTTACTCGAAAACTATGAGGTTTACGCAAAAAGGCTATTCTTAATAATTTATTCACTTTTGAATACTCTACAATTATTTGTTATATGAATTTTATGTAACACCAATAGTTTATTAGCAATTGGCAGAAAATATCAAAATTAGTATCATTATAAGCTAAGAATTTTATGAAAAACATGTTTTAATAAAACTTGTTTGAAAAGTTGTGTAATATTTTTCATATTAAGAAAAATATCGACGTAAAATATATATATTCTATATAGGGAAAGTAACAAAATCCAGATTTATTGGCCAAAGCGGAGCTGCTCCTGATCATATTGCCGTCGGAATTACGACTCGCAAAATCATGCAAAATCATCCAAGAAGTGTAGAATCCTTTGAAAAATTATTATGAAAGCAATGGACCCTCAAGAAAAGCAACCCTTTTGAAGAAATTACTTCACAAGAAAATACGAAATGACGAAATGGCTAGAGACCACATCAATGAGTTCATTGACCTTGTCGAAAAACTAAAAGTTAAGCTAAAAATAAAAATTGTAGAAGAGAGTAAGGCACACAAACACAAGAAAAATGAGCTACAAGAAGAAGAATCGTACTATGGAGGTAAACAAAAACAAAAGTATTATGCTACTAAAAACAAAAGAAAACAATACAACAAACATAAAAATAACCTGAAATGTGAAAATTGCAAAAAGCTAAACTACAAAACATCAGATTTCTGGTCGAAAATAACTTTGTATTGCAAGAAAACAACATTCCTAATAATGACAAGTGGTGTATAGACAGCGAGTGTACTTCACACTTCTATGAAGCCAACTGACGAAATCCAAAAACTCGCTTCGGATAAAAGTAAGAAAATTGAAGAGAAAGAAGTCACTCAACTAAAAATTAGAGGAGAAGTCATTGACCTACAAAATACACTATACATACCAAAATTATCAGTAAATTTGTTATCTGTGGCTCGAGTAACTTAAAACGGTTATAGCGTAATCTTCAAGAAGGAAACCGCAACAATAAAGAACTATAATATATGTGGATGTGGGCACAAAAGAAAAAAAACAGGTACTCAACGTTTTACCTATAGATACTGAAATAGACATTTGGCATGGGACATCTGAATAAGAAAGATATAAAGCAAGCTCTCCAAAATGAAACTATAAAAGGATTACATTTTAAACCTGATGAAAAACTCTCTGACTGTGAAATATGCCTCAAAGGAAAAATGACAAACTTACCTTTTCCTAAAGAAAATCGAGTAGAAACAAAAGTTCGAGAAAGACTTCACACGGTACACTCAGACGTATGTGGCCCCACGCCAGATGAAAGTACTTCTTATTTTCATAGATGAATACAGCCGTTATGGCAGGGAGTATTTCATTGAAAATAAAAAAATTTACAGAAATTCAAAAAAAAAAAAGACAGAAAAATTTACTAACCTCAAAATAAAAATACTACAAACAGACAATTATAGGATATTCTTAAGACTTTCAACTCTAACCAGATTTCGAATGATTAAATATTAATTTTTTCCTTTTCTCAAACATTAATAAAATGTAAGATGTTATTTTTGTCTTTTTTGGGGGGCTCTTTCATACTTTTATTATTCTATTTTATCAAATATTTAACTCTCGGTTTTCATTTTTGGTAATATCTAACTTGATGGCGTTGATTTTAATGAATCAATCATAATCAATAGATTTTTCTGATTATATTCACAATAATCTTGATTGCGTAACTTGATATAATATCTGTTAAATATAAATTGTATAAATCTTAAACCAATTTTTAATATTTTCGACTAAATTATAATTCATAAAGGTAACCTTATATATTCATTTATCAAGGATATATTCTTAAATATATATTTTTAACTCAAACACTGATGTTTTAATATAATTGTGTTTATTATCTGTTTAATTAATATAAGAGATATCTGTTTTTTAATACGTTTTTATCAGTTGTTATTTCCACTGTAAAACATATTGTTAAAATTCTTATTATATAAATATGCTGACTTCTCTTTGGAATCCCTAATAAAATAATTAAGAGAACTTTAATAGTCAGTATTATTGCTATTATATACCTATTTGTTAGGTAATGTCCTTTTCAATTATAGGCACTAGAAAATTGCCCCATTAAATATTTAAATGGTTCATTAAACAAAATATTTGTGTTTTTACTAATCTGATATCATTTTAATAAGATATTTCACTAAATTTATAATTAAATATTTTATATTTCATTAACCAAAGTAAATTGCAACATGTTTTTTTTATTTAGTTTGACACGAATAAGCACTTAACTAACAAAGCCAAGCAGAAAGATCGCGGGTAGATAAAATAAAATTAGAAGATCCTATAACCCAATAAATTGCAAGCAACTGTTAAACCATACGATTAAAGTCGCGACCTGAAATAATTATTTATTTAGAACAAAAAGTTACCGAAAAATTACTATGGGAAGTGTTCAGTTCGTGAGCGCCTATAGTGTTATTGTTTTTATGGTTTAATTAGATTATATAAGTAACAATGGTGTAAAGTTTCCCCTCGTAACGATTACCGAGTGTGTGATTTTAATTATTCTCTGAAATGCGCTCCACTTCCATTGTAATGCACGTATAATTACCTACTCAGCAATTTGGGACCACTGCTAATTTCTATACTTTGAGTTGCAAAATTTTCATCATTTCGTAAGCACAAATATGAAGATATTGATTTTAAAAGCGTACATAACCATAATATTTATAAATATATGTATGTATTAATATAAATAAAAGGTATGTATTATAAACATCATGTTATTAATTATACATATTATAGCGTTCAATATTTAACACACTTATTTGTGTGAATAAGTATGGGTTCTTTAGATTAGGGTAAGATGATGGTGGTATATTATAAATCAGCCTTTCATTTTTAAATAATTAATTTCAAAAATTTGAAGCTTATAAATGACACTACCATCATCATCATTAAATATTTGTTTAGTTTCATAAAAAAAATGCGTTCTTATTTTTAAATTATTTAAAATCGAATGTAAATCCAAATATATTAAGATCTGTATATCATGCATGCTTTTGTTCCTTAATGGGTTAGGGGGTGAGGTGCCTAAAAATCAGTTAATCATATATTGCTACCAAAAAACTGCTATTAGATTAATATATAATATAAAATACAAAAACTCGAGTAGGGGAGTATTTAAAGCAAATGGACTCCATGCTGTAATTGCAATTTACATTCAGGATTGTTTGACTTTTATTCATTATCATAAACATCTTTTTCAGGACAACCTGAACTCAAGTTCGCAGAATACGAGGATAACAAATAGAACATATAATTACCCAAAACACCAATTTTTCACTTTTAGAACGAACAGTTCATTATATGATTATGCGATTATTCAACTATCGCAAAATTGTCCAAATTAACATATACAAAATTGAGATAAAAATAAAATATTATTAGTCATTGAGCCTTACTTACATTATATAGTATAATATAAAAAAATAATATAGATCCAAAATACCTACCACTTTTCTTCTAATTAACTTACTGTCATAATACATACAAAAATAAATAATTATCTTAATCGTAAAGGCAATAAAACAGAATGCCCTATGCTTACATCACATAAAATTACATAAAATCATCCCTATAATATGAATAAACATCTTAGAAACAAACAGACAAAAAACGCACAAAATCTATACTGAATAATTGAAATAGTATACTAATCCACGCAATCCTTGTTTAACAAAAAAACTTAATCCAAATATCCTCATAAATTTTCTGTTAATAAATCAACATAAATAATAACTCCGAAATTGAGTTTACTCTTGTACTTATAGATAGAATAAGATTTAAAAAATAATCCTTGGAATTTTTAGCACATGCGTGAAATATACAGATATAACAAGAAAAGATTAATAATCTAGAAACACAACTGTTACAACCGTTATTAAAGCAATGAAACAACATTGACTACGGATTCTGACTATTATATTGATTTTACTATACACTAATTTAAGAATCAGAGATTATACACTGTTGTTGATCGCATTTTTAGTAAATGTAACGAAATTATATTAATTTTTCATTAATAACTGGGAGGATGCAGAATAATTTTGTAAGTAGTTTTGATGGACCTTATTAGATGCTTCGAAGATGAATTATTGGTTTATACCTCAACAGACTTTTTGGAATGTATATGAATGCAAAATAATAGGTAGGTAGTATTATAAATTAATATCTAAAAATGTTTTTACAAATAAACAGATTAAAATTTTTAAATAATTTCATACCCACTCACAAAAAACTTATTTTTTCTAAGCAGTACAGTTATGATTTAATTCAAAATTATTCTCTAAAAATATAAAATAAAAACTATTAGCATGTTTCTTTTATGATATTATAATAGTAACATTCATTGCCTTAATAACATTTATGGTTTACACTCATGTCACTATATTTATTGAATTTTAGAAATACTTGGAAACTAGAAAGTTATGTAGAATAATTTTGTGCATGTTATTTTTAATAATTAATAATAAAAAAATTTTTTACTCTATTGCTTTTGATTTTGATGCATTTTAAATTAATTTCTTATTATTTAACTATATTTGTGTTTCTTTCATATTTTCAGCTTTATTTATTACACCCTGTACGTTCTCATTTACAATGAGCAGTTCTGAGTCATCTGCATATATCGTTCACGTATATTAAAAACAGCACCGGCCCCAGAATGCTACCTTGAGGTACCTCCATGTTGGTCGTTCCCACTTCTGATACTCTATCGTTTATCAGCACTTGTGATCGATCAGTTAAAAAGCAAGACATATGCCACGAATTCCATACACCTCCAATTTTTGTGATAGGATTCCAAAGTCCATACTATTAAATGCCTTGGACAGGTCGAGGAATACACCAATTGGTGTATGCTCTCTCTCCAAGGCATCTACCACAAATACCAGGTAATCATATATAGCAGATGAAGTTGACTTATTTTTCAGAAAACCGTGTTGAGATTTGTCAAAAAGATTGTTAGTGTAGAAACAATCTAACACAAGCTTAGAAATAACTTTCTCCATTATTTTTGAGAAAACACTTAGTAGTGTTACTCGTCTATAATTAGATATATCAGCAGGGTTTCCCTTTTTGTGAATGGGTACTACAATACCTCTTTTAAGGCATGTTGGGAATATGCCTGTCATGAACGACTTATTTATTAGTTAAGTTAGTGGTGTGCTTAGTTCTATTGCTGACCATTTTATTAATTTCGTGTTAAATTCATCATACCCTGTTGAATATTTGTTTTTAAGCGAATTTATTACGTTATATATTTCAACTGTGGTTGTTGGTCTTAGGAATATTGTATTTGTATTTATGTTTAAGTGAGATGTATCAATATTAATATTACCTGTATTTTTCGACTTAGATATTAAGTTAATAAAGAAGGTGTTTACCTCATCTTGTCTATTATCTAGTGGTTTATTAAAATTACGCTGCTTGTTACTTTTTCCTATATAATTATTTACCACGTTCCACATTGCTTTATTTTTGTTATCGCTGTCTAATATTTTATTGTTTATTTCTTACTATTCTTCTTTTCGTAATAGTTCACTGTACTTTTTATTTACTACATTATTCTGCGATTTTGTATGGACATTCAAGTGTTTAAGGATGTATAGATTATTCAGTAACTGCTTGCAATCAATGATTTCTTTAGAACTATTTGTGCTCCTTCTGCTTTTATTGCCTTTGGACTTTACTAATGTTTTTGGGCACGAATTATCGAGTGCCCTCGCTAATACACTCATGAAGTTTTCCCAGCAATCATTTGTGTCACCTATATCAAACATATTCTACCATATTTCATCATTGCTAATTGAAAGAGTAAAATACATTATATTCTTATTACTATATATTCGCTTATTTTTCGGATATCTCTTCTCTATCTTTCTTTCCAACATATTTTTGAGCTTTATGATCTGAGATATGACTTTCAAGAACTATTGCAGTATAATCAGTTATTCAATTCAAATGTCTTCGGTGAGCTACTACTAGCATCTATGTTAATATTTCCTGTCACAAAATAAATAACATTTTCATTTATTAATAAGTGAAATAATTTTTCGAAATTTTTAAAAAAGTTCACAACATTTTCGTTATTTGGCGCTCTATAGATAACAACACAAATATATTTTATTTTATCAGTTTCCCATTCAACCGCGGTGCATTCGAAAGAGTCACATTCACCAAGTGATTTAATATCTCTTCATTCACTAGTATTGATGTTTTGCCGGGCATATATTACTGCTCCTCCGTACGCCGCACAGTGTGCCAAATCCGAGCGCGAGCGCCAGGGGGGGTTTTGAGGAAAAAAAAATTAAATTGAAAATTTCGAAAAAAAAACATATCCACTCGATTGTAGATACATGAAACCCTTTAGATCTTGCATATTTATATTTTTTAACCCTCTATATTATTCGCAATTAACGCTTAAACTTGATCGATTTGGAAAACAACGATTTTACGGCATTTCACGCGCAATGTTAAATAATTTATCACATAGGTTATAGATGTACTATAAATATAATATTATACACAATTGTTTATAACATAATACTGTATGTTATGGTTAAAAAATCATGTCTCTAAATATTATAGAATAAAAGTTAAACAATTTTGATTATGAATGATATTTTAAATACAAATTTTAACTTTAGATAGAGTTATATAAAAAATTCAAACTCGATGAGGTTTGGGAGTACCACCAAAAATTAGTTCAATGTTTTCTCTAACTGCCCCCAAAATTTCGTATCTCCACTCTTGCATATTTTTGGTCTTTTTGATTTTTATATTCGGCGCTACCTATCAAAATTGGGTCGAGCGAACCCGTGTGCAGTATCGCGGAGTCGAGCACACTATTTTCAAGCAGCAGGCATAAACATAAAATAAAAACGCACTTAAAACACACTTGTGAATATTAAAAAAAAAATAGGGCAGTTACAGAAAACCCAGACAAATGTTTCTATGATACTGTCAATCCTCGTAATTTTCGATTTTCTGAAAAAAAAATATTAATCAGAATATTTATAAAATTTGTCTGATATTGTAGAACGAAATTATTTATTTTGTAATGTCTGATTTACTTACTTATTTAAAATGGAAAATTGTTAGTATCATCATCAGTCAATTCGTAGTCAGTGCCATTTGTGGCCATTTCACAAATAATAAAAATTTTAGCGTCTGTAAGTAGTTGTTTTTTATAAAATTAATTTTACATCGCTTCTCAAACACGATATGACACTGAAGAGGAAGAAACTAATAACGATACTTAATTGTTTATAACATAATACTGTATATTATAAGTAAACAATCAAGTACCTAATTAATTTGGAACGAAAGTTCAAATTTTTGAACATGAATAATATTTTAAATATAAATTTTAATTTTAGAAATTGTTATATAAAAAGTGTCAATACGATGAGGTCTAAAAATATCACAAAAAATTACTTTAATGTTTTCTCTAACTACCATTAAAAGCTCGTATCTCTAACGGTGCATATTTGTGGTCTTTTTAATTTTTTTATTCGGCCTATAAAAATTGGGTCGAGGGAAACCGTGCTTAAATTTAGTAATTGTTATATAAAAAAAGTCAATTCAATGTGGTCTAGAAATATCACTAAAAATTACTTAAAGGTTTTCTTTAACTACCCTTAAAAGTTCGTATCTCCACCTGTGCATATTTAGGATCTTTTTAATTTTTTTATTCGGCGCTACCTATAAAAATTAGGTCGAGCGAAACCGTATTCAACTTTAGAAATTGTTATATAAAAAATGTCAATTCGATGAGGTCTAGAAATATCACTAAAAATTACTTAAAGGTTTTCTTTAACTACTCTTGAAAGTTCGTATCTCCACCTGTGCATATTTAGGATCTTTTTAATTTTTTTATTCGGCGCTACCTATAAAAATTGGGTCAAGCGAAACTGTGTTCAACTTTAGAAATTGTTATATAAAAAATGTCAATTCAATGAGGTCTAGAAATATCACTAGAAATTACTTAAAGGTTTTCTTTAACTACACTTAAAAGTTCGTATCTCCACCTGTGCATATTTAGGATCTTTTTAATTTTTTTATTCGGCGCTACCTATAAAAATTGGGTCAAGCGAAACCGTGTTCAACTTTAGAAATTGTTATATAAAAAATGTCAATTCGATGAGGTCTAGAAATATCACTAAAAATTACTTAAAGGTTTTCTTTAACTACCCTTAAAATTTCGTATCTCCACCTGTGCATATTTAGGATCTTTTTAATTTTTTTATTCGGCGATACCTATAAAAATTAGGTCGAGCGAAACCGTATTCAACTTTAGAAATTGTTATATAAAAAATGTCAATTCGATGAGGTCTAGAAATATCACTAAAAATTACTTAAAGGTTTTCTTTAACTACTCTTGAAAGTTCGTATCTCCACCTGTGCATATTTAGGATCTTTTTAATTTTTTTATTCGGCGCTACCTATAAAAATTAGGTCGAGCGAAACCGTATTCAACTTTAGAAATTGTTATATAAAAAATGTCAATTCGATGAGGTCTAGAAATATCACTGGAAATTACTTAAAGATTTTCTTTAACTACCCTTAAAATTTTGTATCTCCATAGGTGCATATTTGGGGTCTTTTTAATTTTTTTGATTCGGCGCCACCAAATAAAATTGGGTCGAGCGCACTATTCTCAAACAGCAAGCAATGTGATTTCTACGTTGGCGCCGAACAAAAAAAAATAAAAAGACCCAAAAACGCACTGGTGGAGATACGAAATTTTGAGGGTAGTTGAAGAAAACATCAAAGCTATTTTTGGTGATATTTCTAGACCTCATCGAATTGACCCAATTTTGATAGGTAGCGCCGAATAAAAAAATTAAAAAGACCCCAAATATGCACCTTAGGAGATACGAAATTTTAAGGGTAGTTAAAGAAAACCTCAACATAATTTTTGGTGATATTTCTAGACCTCATCGAATTGACAATTTTTATATAACAATTTCTAAAGTTAAACAAGGTTTCGCTCGACCCAATTTTTATAGGTAGCGCCGAATAAAAAAATTAAAAAGATCCTAAATATGCACAGGTGGAGATACGAACTTTTAAGGGTAGTTAAAGAAAACCTTTAGGTAATTTTTAGTGATATTTCTAGACCTCATCGAATTGACATTGTTTATATAACTATTTCTAAATTTGAACACGGTTTCGCTTGACCAAATTTTTATAGGTAGCGCCGAATAAAAAAATGAAAAAGATCCTAAATATGCACAGATGGAGATACGAACTTTTAAGGGTAGTTAAAGAAAACCTTTAAGTAATTTTTAGTGATATTTCTAGACCTCATCGAATTGACATTTTATATATAACAATTTCTAAAGTTGAATACGGTTTCGCTCGACCCAATTTTTATAGGTAGCGCCGAATAAAAAAAATTAAAAAGATTCTAAATATGCACAGGTGAAGATAAGAACTTTTAAGGGTAGTTAAAGAAAACCTTTAGGTAATTTTTAGTGATATTTCTAGACCTCATCGAATTGACATTGTTTATATAACAATTTCTAAAGTTGAACATGGTTTCGCTTGACCCAATTTTTATAGGTAGCGCCGAATAAAAAAATGAAAAAGATCCTAAATATGCACAGATGGAGATACGAACTTTTAAGGGTAGTTAAAGAAAACCTTTAAGTAATTTTTAGTGATATTTCTAGACCTCATCGAATTGACATTTTTTATATAACAATTTCTAAAGTTGAATACGGTTTCGCTCGACCCAATTTTTATAGGTAGCGCCGAATAAAAAAATTAAAAGGAGCCTAAATATGCACAGGTGGAGATATGAACTTTTAAGGGTAGTTAAAGAAAACCTTTAAGTAATTTTTGGTGATATTTCTAGACCTCATGGAATTCACTTTTTTTTATATATTAATTACTAAATTTAAGCACGGTTTCCCTCGACCCAATTTTTATAGGCCGAATAAAAAAATTAAAATGACCCATATTTGGGGTCTTTTTAATCACCGGTGGAGATACGAGCTTTTAATGGTAGTTAGAGAATACATTAAAGTAATTTTTGGTGATATTTTTAGACCTCATCGAATTGACACTTTTTATATAACAATTTCTAAAATTAAAATTTATACTTAAAATATTATAACTTTTGTTCCAAATTATTTAGAAACTTGATATTTTACCTATAATATACAGCATTATGTTATAAACAATTAAGTATCCTTATCAGTTTCTTCCTCTTCAGTGTCATATCGTGTTTGAGAAGCAATGTAAAATTAATTTTATGAAAAACAACTACCAACAGACGCTAAAATTTTTATTATTTGTGAAATGGACAAAAATGGCACTGACTACGAATTGACTGATGATAATACTAACAATTTTCTATTTTAAATAAGTAAGTAAATCAGAGATTACAAAATAAATAATTTCGTTCTACAATATCAGACAAATTTTATAAATATTCTGATTAATATTTTTTTTCAGAAAATCGCAAATTATGAGGATTAACACTGTCATAGAAATATTTGTCTGGGTTTTCTGTAACAGCCCTATTTTTTTTTTAATATTTACAAGTGCGTTTTAAGTGCGTTTTTATTTTATGTTTATGCGTGCTGCTTGAAAATAGTGCGCTCGACTCCGCAATATTGCATACGGGTTCGCTCGACCTAATTTTGATAGGTAGCGCCGAATATAAAAATCAAAAAGACCAAAAATATGCAGGAGTGGAGATACGAAACTTTGAGGGCAGTTAGAGAAAACATTGAACTAATTTTTTAACCATAACGTACAGTATTATGTTGTAAACAATTGTGTATAATATTATATTGATAGTACATCTACAACCTATGTAATAAATTATTTAACATTGCGCATGAAATGCCGTAAAATCGTTGTTTTCTATATCGATCAAGTTTAAGCGTTAATTGCGAATAATATAGAGGGTTAAAAAATATAAATATGCAAGATCTAAAGGGTTTCATGTATCTACAATCGAGTGGATATGTTTTTTTTTTCGAAATTTTGAATTTAATTTTTTTTCCTCAAAACCCCCTCTGGCGCTCGCGCTCGGATTTGGCACACTGTGCGCCGTTTCGCGGGAACGATGCGCCTTTCTACAAAAAGAGTGAATACTGATCGATAGTGTGAATTTTGAGTCGCTCCTCCGTTTGCCAGTGTTCTGTTATTGTGAGGATTTTGCATCGTTATTATCTTACATGGTTATTATAAGATTATATGATATTAATGAATTGATGATAATGCATCTCTCTCGTAAATTGCTAGTGATAGCTATTTTTTCTACTGCTGTGCTGAATTTTGGACTAACACACTAAAACCCTCAATAAACAACGGGTGTGAAGTTAGCAACATATTCCAGCAGTAGATTTCGTTTGACGAAATTTCATTAAAAGAGAATAATTCCCATAAAGTTTTCATGATATAATCAAATCTATGGTCATTAAATCCCGAAAAAATATTTCATTCCCTATTTTTACCCCTGCCCTGAGTCCTGATTTTTTAAAAGAAGAGATGCACACATAAAACACCTAAAATTATACACACATTCCAAACACCCCCTAAAATCATAATCAACCGCGGACACATTTGTCTTATACTGCGAACCCGGCCCTCATGTTTAATTCCTCAATGAAGACATGCACCCTATAATCATAATGAAAAAAAAAACTGTGGACACACACCCCCATTTGTTCGCTTCATATTTAAATATTTTTTTAATTAAGACATGCACCCATACAAATCGCATTCGGCATACCCAATTGAATCACAATCAAGAAAAAGAATAAATCTATTTGCTATATACTTCATCAATAAAAAAATGTATTTTTTTTAGGACATGCAAAATTAAAATCATACAATCATAAGGTACATATGATATAAGATTCAGAAATTATATTAGGTTTGAGATGAGCACCCTAACAATATTTAATGTTTTATTTATTTTTATTGCGGTCACGGTAAGTCATAGAGTTAACAATATCTGAATCAGATTCATCTGATCTGATCTGATCTTTTATACCCTCTGGCAACCCAAATATTGTAGAAGGTGTACAGATTGGTACGCTCTCAAAATATCATTATATGAATCAACTATTATCGATTCAGTAGTAATGTTCAGTAAGCTTGGTATTTGATTTTTTTGTTAGACAAAACTTAAGATATAGAAAATAAATTGACGGTGAATGTCAAGAATCAGTTGTTGCTCGTGACAATTTAAATCACTTGATTTTTATAAGGGCAATATTGACACCATTAATACTCAGTACTTCATCAACTGAATTCAACTTAAGTAACAAAAGTTATTAATATTTTAAGCGCATCAGCGCTATAAAGCTTAGCCTGATATGTTACGAGGACTGTGATATTTGATATTTGAGTACATACTTTATATATGCACAATATACCTGGTCTAATTTTGTATATTGTGGTGTTTAGATATCAAACGAACAAGTCGAAATTATTATTAGATTACTTTACTGTGAAATTAAACCAACGACCTGACTACTTTGAATAGACAACTGGCTACAATGAAAATTTTTAGTTTTATTAGGGGAGAACTGCATTATTAAAAAAAATCTAATTTAAAATTTTTATGGGTGCATGTGTTAGATAATTGATTTTTTTTTCTCGATAAACGGGTGTCCGTGGTTTTTTCTTGATTATGATTTAAGGGGGTGTGTAGAATGTGATGGTAATTTTAGAATTTTTATGGGTGCATGTCTTCATTGAAAAAATTGTCCGGCCCGTATGCTTGCAGTGTAAGACAATTTTTTTTTCTCAAAAAAATGCGGGTTGTGCCCATGTTTTTCTTAATTATGATTCTATGGGGTGTGTACAATGTGATAGTAATTTTAGAATTTTTATGGCTGCGTGTATTCATTGAAAAAAATGCATTTAGGGATAAAACATACGGGCGCGCTGTATTAGACAAATGATTTTTTCTCGAAAAAATGGGGGTGGTGTACGCGTTTTTTTCTGTTTTAGTTTTTTTATAAAAAAAATCAGGACTTAAATTTTGGGGACTGTGGGGGTAGTCTTAGAGGGGTGAAAATAGGGGCTGACATATTTTTTCAGTATTTAATGACCATAGATTTAATTACAATCATGAAAACTTTATGGGAATTATTTATTCTATTTTAATGAAATTTCGGCAAACGAAATCTATTGCTGGAATAAATTGCTAACTTAACCCCCGTCAATAAACAATTCTTTTTGCTGACCTGTCATGCCATCAAATCATTTTCTGTTATAAAGAAATACGAATATTAAAAGGCTTGTTATCATCAAAAAGATATAGAGTGTGGAAAAATTCGCGAACGAGCTTCACTTGGCACCTAAAACAAAATAAAACAAAACATCCTATAAAGGCTTCTTGAACAGGCATCAAAGTCTTCAAAATTAAAAACAGATAACAGTTAAGAGATCTGTTTTTTTTTTTCTGAATCAAGTTACATGATGCACATATTAAAGAATAGTAAACAATAATTCATTATCATTGTTCTTTTAAAGCAAAGGAAACTAATAGTTCAAAATGTCACTTATTTTTTCCAAATAAAACATTAATCAGACATTACAAATTAATAGTGATTAACAATGAAATTCTTAATGCTATCTCTGAAAATCTTCGCAGTTGTACTAGAGAAATTGCAAGATTACTTAACATTAATAGCAATAAGACGAAAGATATGCGATTTTTTCCATGTAGGGAATCTCGGAAACTATAAGAAATAGAAAAACAGTTAAATGGGAAAAGAAGTGCAATTTTATAAGACCAATAAAATTTTACATTCAAGTTTTCAAAGAAGTGTAGCAAAATATTTTGATAGATTATTTTTTTCTCTTTAATGCCATATCTCATATGACATAGTTATTTGTAAAAATAAGTGAGATACAGTCATTTTTAAGTTTTATTATTATTTATTTTATTATTTCTTTAATTCCAGATTAAGTTTACCTTTCGGTGTTGGATTTTAATTAGTTATACATAATCAATATTAATTGAATAATTATTTATAATTATTTATAAATAGAGAGCGGATTTCTAGCATTATGCTTATCCATAATATTAATAGCATCGAAAATTTTTTTAAATATCTATACGAATCTTGAAGAATGTGATTACTTAGCGCTAAGTTTTTTTTGCTTTTTTTGCTTATTTTGACTTTTTGTGCTTATTTTGACTTTTTGTGCTTATTTTTATGCTTTTTTAGATTCTGATGCTTATTTAGAGCATTTTCTTAAACATTTAAAAAAAATTAATAAAAATTTCACGCTGATATTAAATTAATGTGCTAATATAGATAATTTTCGTAGAAATCTGTATCCCATCATTTATAGATTATATTTGTATTACATATTTTTTTCGTGTCTTTTGACAACAGAATTGTTTAAAATCTTCATAATATGATACAATAATCAAAATGAATTTTATTATTTATTAATAAATATTAGTATAAATTACCAATTTACAATTGATTCGTTTATAAATAAGTAGATATAATAAACCGTCTCATTATTCAGATAATACAGACGAACGCTTCATAGGAATCACACCTATGATATTCCGGATGTAAACGTCGTTAAACTAGGCCCAAACAGGGACCCCAGTAAGTATTAAATGTAAACAAATTTAAGTGATAGCTAATAATCAGGTGTTCTGCAACCGTATCAATTTTCTACTCTCGGCAAGAATACGGATGGGACGACTGGCGCATATTTATCGTTTTCGTTAATTCTCATATTCAAACTCGTATTCATAAACTATTGAATTGACATTCCAAAAACTTTGCTTATTTATCAAAAATTACTATATGCGTGAATCGTATTAACATGGGGAATCACAGATAAATTATATTATATAATTCACATGTATATTTAACTCATAATGCAAAAGGTGAAAACCACAATACAAGAATTAATTAGAGACTATCCAAAATTAACAAGTGAAAATAATACATTATTTTATAAGGCATGTTTAAAAATAGTAAGTTTTATTTTAGTTCCCAACTGCATCCTAACTAGTCAAGACTTGTATGTAAAACATGTTATAACAACACTGCATCAAGAACGTTTGAACAAGTTCAAAGCTGAACTAAAAAACAGCACAATTTCACAATCTTTAGCATCATCTTCAACAAACGATGGACAATTTAAATTAAATTCACATTTGTGCAAAATACTTTTACATTCGAATATCCCTTTAAGAAAATTACAAAATAATGCATTTACATCTTTCTTGGAAAAATATTGTAAAATGCGCATTACTGAGAAAAAAATATGTAGCTCTTGCGTACTATGAAACCATACAAAAAATTAAAGATATTACTAACAATAATTATATGTCGTTTGGTGTGGATGAAACCATAGACGCTTGTTTAATTTAATAATAGGAGTTTAACATGAAGACATCCGACCAATAGTATTTTGATATATACAAAAGAATTGAAGAAAACTGATAATAACATTATAGCAAAATTCATAAATGATGGACTGACAAGCTTATTTTTGCCGTAGACAATACCAAGTTACAATTTTTTTTAATAATGCATTTTGTGCATTTTATAAGTTTAGCACATGGATAGAAACGAATTTCTGAAACTATAAGAATGAAATTTCCATTTGTAGATTTAATTAAATATGGAAAAATAGTTCTTATATTCTTCTGTGAGTGCAATTATTCAAGGAGTCATTACCTGATATCTCACTGCCACATAAACCAGTGCTAACAAAATGGGGAACTTGGCTATCTGCTACGATGTACTATGCGAACAATTTTGAAGAATTTAATAAGGTAAGAAACGACAAGCAAATCTGTTAAAGACTATCAAACAGTTCTTAAGAAACAAGATAGATAGATAGATAGATAGTATTTATTTGTCCATTGTACTTACAAAATATAATTCAAAATACATATATAAAAATACTTTCTTACAAAAATTTTGATTGCATATGGAAAGGCTCGAGTTCATAAAAATATGATCTTCCACTCCTGCCTACTGTTGCCTTGATGACACTGCTGCCACATGAGGTTTCTTTGATGGAGGTTGTTCCACCATTTTCTTGCCAAGTTTGTCTTATATTCCTCTGAAGAGAGGACTTCAATTATATTAGTTATGTCATATTATAATTTAGTTACATAAAATCGCGTTTAAATTTTGTGAGCAACACAATCAAATCTTTATAAAAGCAGATTCAATTTAGAAAATACCTGGACGCATTGGCCAAGAAATCAAAATAATATCGAAAAAGTATTCGGTGAAAATGAAGGATTTTTAATATAAAATGAATTAAACTTGCTTTTGAATGGAAATTTTCAAATGGATCCAGCTATAATTTAAAATAAAGAAAAGCTTTTCCACTTTCAAAAATTTATTGAGCGTCAGAAGTAATAATTTTTACAATTTAACCCCTAGAACAACATTTAATGATCTACTGTTTTCATGAATAGATTTTTGTTATTTTGAAATGTATACAAAATTACAATTTAATTTTTAAATACTTACATAATATTATATATTGCGTAAAGAAAGTATGTTTATTTTAGTTTTAAGCAGAATTTCTAAAATATGTTGATAAACGTGTAACATATTAAGAAAATACAGTTTTCTTTAGTGCTTTTTTCGTGATTTTATGCTTTTTTAGTGCTTTTTTTCTCTAAATTTGGTGCCTTTTTAAGTGCTTTTTTTCACATTTTTTAAGCTTTTTTATCCGCTCTCTATTTATAAACATATAGATTTCATAAGGGCATATAAATAGATTTCTCCCTCATTTCCTAGTTCTTTCTAGCTTTCTTTAGTTTTATTATAAATCACAAAAATAGTTAACCATTGAAAACATAAGATTACGGTTTTCATTAAAAAAGTTTGCGTCATATGTCGAAAAATAATGGCCATAAGTATATTTTATTAATCTGCAACTTTTTTGAAAACCTTGAAAATTCAATTTTATGTACATTTCGGGCACTATGTACCCATTATCAATAGCTATTGACTAATATAACTGTGTTTCAATTAAATGATATAAACCTTCAGGTAACTACATTAATTGTAAAATGTTGTTTAAAATTACTTTAAGTTTTCATAATGGCAACTTGATTTGTCGAAACTATAGTCAACAAGGAATAAACAGTGTTGTAGAAATAAAGCAATTAAGTGTTTTATTTCAAAATGTATAACGAAGTAAAAGCCTTAAGTATCAACAGCAAGATGTAATGTTTTATTCGTTGTATGAAGATCTGAAAAACTTGAGTGTACAAATTTATGCATGGGAAGTAAATATTTCCTCCAGGCTTTGATTTTTGGACTTATATTTAAGAATACGTTTTTTCTAAATATAAGTTTGAGACAAACATTACTTTTGAAAATAACAAATCATTTTAAATTATATATGGTTAAGGAATTCAAAATGCGCAACAATAAAAATCAATTATCTAATTTTTATCAGTGACCTTTATAGAATCCTTTATTAGATTTATTACCTAACGAAACCGTTTTATTATTTGAAATTAAATTTCCGTAAACATTTAATTTGTCCAGAAAAATGAAAATAAAATAACTAATTTATAAAAAGAACAATCTGTTTCTCTAGGAAAGAACAAATTTCTAAATGAGGCGATTCCATACTGCAGCCATTAATGATAATACCTTATAATTACCATAATGCAAACTGAAATTATATTTAGCTAATGGATTCTAATTACACCTTCGTTTTAATTCCTAGTAAGTACCCATCTTTAAATTTATAATCCTATCATTAAAATTACATACTACCAGTGAGACTTAATTTATATTTATTACAAATATTTAGCATAAATTATAAATTATAATTATTTCTGCGAAAATAGTACTAATCCTAGCTAATAGCGTTATTAGGGACCAAAACTTTTGGATATAAATACTGTCTATGAGCAATTCAAGTCAGTACACCTTCGAATGCAACAATGGCGCATTACATTTCATTGACAATTGCAGCAATTTGCTTGATTAGTGTAGCAGCTAAACCAGCAGCCAATAAATACACAACCAAATTTGACAATATAAACGTCGACAACATTTTGAAAAATGATAGATTGTTGAATGGTTACGTAAAATGCCTCCTCAACAAAGGAAACTGTACTCCTGATGGCGCAGAACTTAAAAGTGAGTATATTTATGTTTACATTTTACAAATTACATATTTGTACAACAATAAGATTCTATTAATGCAAGTATTGTGAATTTGTTAATAATATTTTCTGTATTTATTTCAGAGTTATTACCAGATGCTCTAGAGACAGAGTGCACTAAATGCAGTGAAAAACAGAAGGTTAACAGTCGCAAGATATTGGCGTACCTAATTGAGAAGAAACCGACCATTTGGGCAGATCTAGAAAGAGCTTATGATCGGAATGGCGACTACAAAAAGAAATACTGCGAAGTTGCTAAGAAGGAAGGGACCATAATAAAATCATGCAGTTAAACAATTAACCACGTGTGTTTTAATTTTATATGTAAATATTGAACTGTTTTATATTTAAGTGTAAATTTTATTATTGCGTGTATTAGTATGAGTGGCTATGATAATTAAAAAATAAATAATACAGTAATTATTATTAAATTTTTGCGTTTATATTGAACACCTATTATTAAAGCATTAAAACCCTTTCTTCGCAATTTTTGATAATTTACAAATCTGTAAATTATCAATGTTTTAATACTAAATACAAAACTTGAATTACTCGATATATAAAAGAAATATGCAAATAGGTGAGTGGGACAGTGCGACAATTAGGGGAAAAATTATTTAAGAATGGTTCCTAAAATTAAAGTATTAAGGAAAACCCGAATTAAGGTGAAGGTAGACAATCAAATAATACATTTTGTAGTGAACTTATATCGAAAATTCTTAATTTATTTTCGAATGTTTCCATTTGGATAGCTGGACTACTATTTAGTTAATTTTATATTTTTACTGTTTTTGTGACCTAAATCAATAATATTGTTAAATAAATACCTGATTGATCAAGTTCTTCTGCTTCACTAAAAGTATCTCCTAGTAGATGTCTTAATTTTGAATTTGAATAGAAAGTTGATGTTAAATTATACTTTTTGAATATTTTCTGTACCGCCGTAAGGGTTGATAGGTGTTATTTAATTTTTTAATTAATGGTTAGTACCCAAGTATATGCACGAGGCTATTTAAAGGTGCTAATTTATGTTTAGATTACGTGTGTTTTAATTAATAAATTAAAACTGAGTTTATTTCCTCCTAAATTTATTTATTAAACAATGTAAATATAATTTTAATAACATGAACATTATTAATAACTAACTAAAATCAAAAATATTAATATATACAATAGATAGATTATCGGGAAAACCAGAAAGTAATTAAGTTAATGAGTGAGTTTTCTCAGGTAATAAATCAAATAACAAATAATATAACGGACCAAAATTTCGTAATTGATTTTAATTTTAACAATGAGCATGGAAATCAAAATTCAAGAAACATGAAATATAATTGTGGCATATGCATCAAATGAAAACGACAAAAAGGAAGAAACAGTGAAATATTACGAGAGATTGCGAAAAGAAATGATGCACAACAGTCATGAGAACACTGACACGGAAGAGTAGGATAGGTTAACAAAGGACAAAGAAAGATACATGGCATGGGAACGTATGGCGAGGAGAACACGAACAAAAATGGAAAAAGAATTCTAGAATTATGTATAGCAAACAACCTCATTATAGCAAACACAAAGACATACATAAATACACTAGAGAAGTTAGATCAAGAAAAGAGATCTCAGTAATAGACTACTTTTAATGAACGCAGAAGAATGGAAAAAGATGTTAAAGTAACAAGACAAGTTGAAATAAGGAGCGACAAAAAACAAAAAGCTACAAACTAAATGAGCAAAAAACTACGAATGAATGCCAATAAAAAATAGAAAAAGTATAATCAAAGAAATAATATAGAAGAAGTGGAATACAATTGGAAAAAGTTCAAAGAAATTATAAGTAAAGCAGCCCAAGAAAGCTGTGGAACAAGCACTATATCAAACAAATAATGGAAGAAAAACAGGTGGTGGTCAGAAGAGATAAAACAAATATTAAAAACACAGAAAAATAATTGGAAAACTTACATAAAAGTTCGGTAATAAGCTGAAAGAAACGTTCGCAGAAAAAGAAGATAGCCAAGTGTACAAGACAAAAGCGGAAATATAGAACAGAACAGAACAGAAAAAAAGAAGATATTGGAAAGATGGGAAGAATACTTTAACGAAATAACAGAAACAGGCCATAAAAAATGAGATGAAAAATAAACTGAATGTGAAACAAATGAAGGAAACAACGAAATAACAATGGAAAACTGGAAGCATCAATCAAGAAAATAAAACTAGGGAAAGCTTCAGGCCAAAAAGATAAAACGTATGGGGGAAAGGGGAAACAAGAATTCCTGGAAATAATAAATGACATCATTAAGAAACATATGTGACAAAAGAAAAATTATATCAACATCTGATAGAGGAACAACATATATTCACATATAAAATAGGACTGAAATAAGGTTGTATATTAAGCAATAAGAAAGAGCAAAGAAAGAATCGAGAACACAAAGATAGGGTACAGAAATATGACGCTATTAAAAATGAAAATATTAATGTTTGCAGAAAACATAACACTAATAGCAGATTCTTAAGAATAATTGCAAAGAAACCTGGAAATATACAAAGAGGAGCAATAAAATCAGTAATACAATACATTTTGTACATTAAACCGTTACTTTGTATTGAGTTTTCCAATAAAAACTTATATTTGAAATAATACTCTATAAATGCAAAGGGTTCTTTTAGAATTTTTAAGTTTTTCAAAGTTTCTTAGATTGTCCTATGTACTTACAATTCTACAACATGCCTATTTTTTTAGAGGTAGTGTTTCTATGCAAGGAATTAACTAATCACTTTGGTAAATTTTCGTAAATGAAATACGATAACTAAAATTTACCAAAGTGATTAGAATATGAACTTTCAACAACTAACAGCCTCAACTATTCAGTTATTAAGGAATTAACTTGTAAGCGACCTGCATTTTTAAAAAAGGTTTTTTTTTTTGAATATCAAATACCCATTATTTTATTGTTCTCGTCAGTAGGTTTGATTTTAGTAAGGGATCATTTTATTTAGCATTTATTTTATTAATATCTGTCGTTTAGCTTTCGCCAATACATCAACCAGAGAATCCAAACACACGGAAAGTACGTATTTTTATTTTTGGCTAACTTTTTTGGGTTATTTAAGAAAATTTTGGCTAGTAAAGAAAAATAGGGTTTTCTGTAGCGGTTCCAAGGGTTTATTCATAATATATACTATAATTTTTAATATATAACATTCCATTACAAATCAAAAACACTTCAAAACAATAATTCTCAAAATTAAGAACTAAAACTGCTGTGGTTTAAATTATCATAAGTTATTATAATAATAATGATATGTTTATTGACAGTAAAATGCCTTTTAGATATATCAAAATGTAAATATTTAAAATAATTAACTTAAAATGATTACCAAATTTATACTGAAATGCAAAAATAGATCATAATTTATTTTCCAAGTATAATAAACTTATTATCTTATACAGGGTGTGAAATAATTGAAATTAAACAAATGTGAGCTTTAAGTGGCTATAACTTCATTTATTTAAATGAAACGCCATGGTATTTATATCTTAAGTCTTAAGTCTTTCCGTTTTTACAGAAAACTCTTAATTATTGTTTATTGCACCATTTTAGTGTTTTTTATATAAACATTTTAATAGTATTTAGAAACATCAGATAATTGATTTAGTCTGTCAATTTAGTTTAAAAAGCCTGTCTTTTGTTATAGTTGTGTTATTTTCCGTTTTTATGTTAGATCGTTAGTAATCGTTATTGTTTGAACGTCGTTGTTGTATTTCTTAGTAAAAATGAAAAGCATATTGACATGATTTTTATGCTTAGAGAATGTTATCAAAATTGTTTATTAGCTTCTCGAGTTTATACACAAAGGTTTCCCGAAAAATATCATAATGAGTATTAAACCAGCTTAAAGAAAGTGGAAATGCCAGTTATAAACAAAAACAGTATAAGAAAATCTGTCTCTGAATATGAAGAATATATTTTTACAGTAGTAATATCAGTTATTAAAATCCCAGTATTAGTCAAAATCAGATATCCAAAAATACTAACATAAGCCAAGCAAGTATTTCAAGAATTCTTAAAAAGCCATTTCATCCATATAAAATCCACCTTTGCTAAAAATAATGGGATTAATTTTGGCAAACGAATTGAATTTTATATGTGGGTGTTAGATAAAGTGACAGAAAATGAACACTTTTTTGATAATGTGTTATTTAGTGATGAATGTACTTTTCATAACAATGGTCTCATGAATAGTCACAACTTCTATTATTATTCTGATACGAATCCGCATGAATACAGAGTCACGAGAAATCAAAATAGGTGTTTTATTAATGTGTGAGGTAGAATACTAGACCTAAATTTAATAGAACCTCTAGACGGTATGATGTTTCTCAATTTTCTTTTACAGGAATTTGCAGTATTATTACAAGAAGTCCCTTTAAACCTATAGCTTCAATTGGATGGAGCTCCGCCTATTTATCATCGCGAGGTTCGGCAATTTTTAAACACTAATTGGCCTCCCAGTCCTTAAACCTGACTCCATCAGATTTCTTTTTATGGGGCTACATAAAAGGAATTGTGACAACACTACACGATATGAAAATTCGCATAAGACACGCTTTTGAAACTATAACCCTGCAAATTTTAATTTTAATAAAAGAATATGTAATAATTAATTAGAGTTAGAGAGGAAAGAAAGCAAAAGAAATATCCCTTTTAAAAATACGGACGGTACAAAAACCAACGGAAGTATCTGAAACCTTTGGTTTATATTTTTAAGATGATTTATCCATGACTAAATTAAGAGAACATTTTGATGGAAACATATCAAGGAAGTAGTACATTCCCTTGATATGTTTCTACAAGCTACAATGTTTCTCCAACCCTTTAACTCAAAAAATATTATGGATACTATAATGAGTTTTAAAAATAAGAAAAGCAGCGGAAGTGAAGAAGTTACCATTAAAATTGTGAAAAGCGTAGCAGATGAATTCCTTAGGCCACTTGTATATTTAATAAATTTAATATTTGAAACTTGTGTATTCACCAATGGTCTAAAAATTGCTAGACTTATCCCTATCCATAAAAAAGATTCCACTTTCGACAAATTAAACTATCGGTTAGTATGCATTCTTAATTTGTTTTCGAAACTCATCGAAAAAGATCTGTTGACCAAATTGTGGAAATATATAAATAAATTTAACATACTTGAAAACAATCAACATGGATTTTGCATGGAAAAATCTTCAGAAACAGCCAGCATAGACCTTCTACAAGAATTTTATACAAAAATGGAGCAAGAAATGTATGTGGTCGGTTTGTTTTTCGATTTATCGCGTGGGTTTGATACTATTGATCCTCAGTTTGTGTGCAATAAACTAAATGCAATCGGCATAGTGTCATTCTTAACAGATAGACAAATGCATGTTGAAGTGGATATAAAAACATCTGGAACATATCCAATAAACATAGGTGTGGTGCAGGGTTCATCATTAGGACCAGTGTTATTTTTGTTGTTTATCAATGATCTTGGGAACACTTAAGTGAAGGACATATATTAAACATTTCTGATGATACAACTATAATTGTATCTGCTTGGACCCGGTCTGAACTATCGCGTAAAGTAAATACTGCAAAAGCCCAGTTACCTGAGTGGTGCAATAAAAGTAATCTGCTTCTCAACAGTGATAAAACAGTAGAGATTCAGTTTCATAATAGAAAAGTACCAGATAATAGATTAGAAGACGGACAAATAAGCACCAAAGTCCTGGGCAGTTTCTTTGATAATCGACTTTCATGGTTCGAACTAGTTGCGTTTGTATCTAACAAACTATATAGTGTTTATTATGCCCACAAGATCATTGATAAATATATATTATGCATTAGGGTATCTGTTTTTAAGAATATATATTGATATGGGACAGAACAGATGTAAGAAGCTTTTTTATTTCACAAAATCGTATAATTCGATTAAAATTTAACATAAAAAAAGGAGACATACAAAAATGTTTTCAAGATGAACAAACAGCATGCTAACTTTAGTATCTATATATATTTACAAATCTGCGACTTATGTGTTTCAAAACCTGGATACTTTTGCTACAAACGGTGACTATCATACTTATTATACCCGAAATAGAAAAAAACTTTTGTATTACACGTCAAAGCAGCACTTTATTCGAGAAATCTTCTAAATATTCTAGCCTATTAGTTTATAATAAACTACCAAATAATTTGAAAGGAATTAGAAATATTTAAACATTTAAAAAGAAGCTAGAGAATTTCTGGTACAAAAATGCTATTACTAGTTTAATGAATTTATCAATGATCACCTTTAAATGATATTTGATAGGTAACATTTTTATATTCTTGTATATTTTATAAACGTGACAAATATTTTGTTAATATTATTATTTCATGTTAATTCAGTAATTTTATTTATTTATTATTGTGAGGTATACATCCGCCATATGTCATATATCTGTGAGACAAATTCTATGTATATACATTATAAGGTGGCAAGCTAAATCAATCAAAATCTAAATGTAAGTATGTCGACATTTCGAACATTTGTTGTATTTTCTGAAAAATGTAATTTTAGCTACAACGACGTGTTTTTGTTCACATAAAATTTTGCGACCGTTTACCATTTTATACATGCATCCCATCGATTTCAGAATTTTGTATAAAGTTGTTCTCCCACCTTTAAATTCTAAACTTTCTCAGAAGATCATCTAACGTAAAATATTCATTTTTTGAGTTATATTGCCAAATAAAATGTTGCAGGTCTTTCCTAAACATGTGATTGGTAAAAATGTCGGTTTTGACTCTTTTGCCAGAGGATGAGGTGCTTAAATTTTCGATTTTTTTCCTGCACTATCTTTGCTATTGTTCTTGTACTCACCTAGGAATCAATTGATGAATGAAAAGAACTTAACTTAATTTTTACTTACTGAAAATATGTTCTGCAGTCTAATACAAATATTATCACGGCTGAAATTTGGCAGATCTTTTCTGTATTGAACAATACACTTTTTTATTGCTATTTTAATTTCAGCGCTAATAATTCTTGGCATTTTAAAGAAATTTATCAGTACGGACTTTATCAAACAATGCTATCTCGTTTTAAATGAACGTATGATGGTCGCGGGAGAATTAGCAACACTGTATGTGTTTTAACAGGTTCACATGTCAGGCGCTTGATTAACGGAAAATTGACGAATAGTGTGTCCAACGTTAAAAAAATAAATCATGGCCACCCATTATGCAAAAACAACGTGAATATTGTATAAATATTTCGTTTCTGTTTTATGTTATCATTGGTATGTAATTATTTTTATAATTAGTGCTGTTATAGTTATAATGGATAATAAATTAGAAGTAATTGTAAATTATCTGACTTCTCTAAATTGATACATTAGAACTTTTATTTTAAAAAACACCTTATGGTGCAAAACACGATGTGCAAAAGGTGCATTTGCCAGTAAGTTAAACAATATGGAGTTCCATTTAAATAAATGAAGTTATAGCCACTTAAAGTTCACATTGGTTTAATTTTAATTTTCGTACACCCGGTATAAGATGGCAAGTTTATTATACTTGGGAAATAAAATATGATCTATTGTTATACATCACTGTAAATTTAGCATACATAACTTAAATACTTCTTAAGTATGCGAAACATGAAAATTAGGTTAGATTTTTGCAAAATTCAAATTATTTCAAACTAGCACTTATGTAAAAAGTTCGCTTGGCGGCGAACGTGTTAAAACACACACTTATTTTGATAGAAGAATCCAAAAATACAGGGGATTTATAAGACGGACACTTGGATCAATAGCTGTAGGAAAATTAACGACTCAAAAGGTAAAAAGTTTTGGACTGAAATTAGAAAATTTAGTAGATACAAAAAGACGGACAAACTACAAGAACTTTACGACCCTATCACTGACGAGACTATAACAGACTCAGACATTATCACTCGTAAATTTGCAGACCATTTCAATTCTATTTATTCACAGGCACAGGACCCTAATATTGACCAACCAACCTTTCAACTTGTAAACGACTGGTACAACAATTTCTTTAGATTCAATGACAGTTCAAAACCGATGGACATTTTTACAGAAGAGGACTATTTCAACATTTTAAAAAAGGGCAAAAATACAGCGACTGGACACGACCTAGTACACAGACATATACTAAAATCCTTACCATCCCACATACACGACCATATCCTCAACATCCTCAATTTCATTTACCAAAATAAATATTACCCCTCCGAATGGAAATTAGGAATAATCATTTGTATCCCCAAACGTGACCATCCTCCATCCCGAATATCCAGCTACCGTCCTATTACGCGACTTCCTATACTTGGAAAACTCTACGAATCACTCCTTAAAAACAAAATACTATCCCTAATCCGTGGCCGCATCCCAAATTACCAATTTGGCTTCCTCCCAAAACGATCCCCTACCCTTACACTTACCATCCTTACCTCAAACATCCAAAAAACACACCTTGAAGGAAATTCATCAGCCGTCTTACTACTGGACATACAAAAAGCCTTGGACTCTGTGTGGCATCAAGATCTGTTATACAAATGTTATCTCCTTAAGATCCCGACACATATTATCTTCATTATCAAGCAATTCCTTTCCAACAGATCCCTTAAAGTAAAAATCAACAACTCCTACTCCCCTCTCCCTTTACTCCTGTACAAGGTCTACCCCAAGGATCCCCTCTATCTCCTCTACTCTACAATATCTTCTGCTTTGATATCTATCACCCAGATCCTCTGTACTTTAATCCATCTAAATACCTCCTTCAATTTGCAGACGACACAGCCCTAATCTCCCATGCACCCTCTGTACCCAAAGCCCTTCAATCCCTCCAACAGCTTATTGACACCCTACAACACTGGTTTTGCAAATGGCGAATTAAAATCAATCCCCATAAATCCCAGCTTCTAATTCCCTATCACCGTAACAATACTCCTGCTCACAATATTCATATTTCCCACACAACGGTTTCCCCTTCTACATCCATAAAATGCCTAGGCATTACCATAGATCGAAAAGTTAATTTTAAAAATCACACAGCTCTAAACAAAACATAAATCATCACCTGGACCAAATTATTCAGAAATTTAACCTACAAAAACAAGGGAATTTCCACCAATCAGCTGTTAAAATCTATAAAATGATTTTCCGCCCTATACTCGACTATAGTAATGTCCTTTTCTCCCACTCCTGCAATCCTACTCTCCACAATATCCAAGTTAGCGAACGATCCTCCTTAAAAATCCTTACAAAAATCCGACATCCTAATAATCCTCTGAATAATCCCTCTAACCAACTCCTATATGACTCTACCTCTGTTATTCCCATTAATGAACGTCTTCTATACCTCAGTGAAAAATTCTCCAAAAATTCCTTTAACCATCACATCCTTTCCCTTTACTGCTTGCGCAGAAATCCTAATACAAAACCCCTTCATTCACAACATTTGAATTCATCGCATCACATCATCCATCACCATCATCATCAAAAACAGACTGACGAAACATGCCGACAATGACAAATCCAGGCTGAAAGTCCGCTGGTCGATAGCCATTTAGCAAACTAACACACCAACGCCAATTGTATCATTCATGTATTATATTAGTTGTATTTGTGTTTGTTAATAAAGATGTTGTATATATATACAGGGGATTATATTAGAAAAAAACACAGCTTTTTGGGACACCCTGTATATTATGAAATTAATTTTAAAAAGTGGCCCTAATAGATCATCCCCATACATCCCCAAAATGAAACTTTGAGTTAAGTATTTTGGTCACAATATTCCGTGTCGTATAGCGCGAATAACCCCGTATATCCCAAAACATATATTTTACTATACATAAACGCTCTACCAATTTTCAGACGTGCTTAAAAACAGCCGACTTGAGATTTGAGTAAATGAAACCACATACGTTTAACAAAATCCTTCCTAGGATTTAAGGTTTAAGAGTTCAAGATATTTATTATTAAAGGGTGGTCGTCGGGCATGTAATGTGTATAAATAAATAAATTAAATATTGACTAATGTAAATAGAATCCAAATTGATGAAATGTGACTAAACACATAAAGTGTTTAAGTATACTAAATTCATATTCTTACCTGTTTACTATACACAATTCCAAAATTTTAATGTTTAATGTGGGTGTAAATTAATAGCTTATGTATATAAAATTAAATTACTGCCTCTTAAAACATAAATAGAAAAGCGGTAATGATCGAATTATTAAAACCTACAAGTTCACATCTCAATCATATATTTCTTATATATAAAAGTAAAAAATTTTGTTCACAGTTAATTAAAAAAGGATTCTGGATTTGGATCGAGCTTGCCAAGGGTGTTAAAATCATTGACCAGAGCACCTAGGCCTCACTAGGCCCGTTGTGCTCCCCTGGGGGGACGACCAAAGGACAGCACAACGCTTGGAGGGGTATCCCTAATGTTGGCCCTGTTCGACAAGAGCTCCCCTAACATGGACTCTCTAAGGTGAGCGAGAGCTTGGTAGGTGGTTAACACATGTTCCACTGTCTCTTCCTCTTCTTCACTTGCTCTACCTATAGGGGTTTCCACCAGACCCATAATAAACAAGTGTTTATATGATACCTATGATAAGACGCAGATTCCCCCGGGACAGTCGCAGATAGTATTCAGCTGTTTTCAGATTGGGTGAGCGCATTGCTTCCTTGACCTGTCTGCAGCCTGAGGTGTTGTCCCAACGTTGTTTTAGCGTCTTGCGAGTGTTTTGTTTGACCTAGCGCAGCTCAATACTGTTTTATTGTGCTGCTTGTTTCAGGGTGTTGTGATATTGTTTTACTAGTCTTGAGGTGATCTTGTGACCACTCACTGCTAGTATTGCTGCCATACTGACTGTAAGGATTTGGATGTTCCTATCACGGATGTCACGGTGTAGGTTTTTTTGCCCCATGGATGATACCAACGATCTCTGCTTGCAGAGTAGTTGTGTGCTTCTCTAGGGGTATAGCAGTGATAGGTTCATTTGTTGCGAGTAAATACCCGCCCCGGATCCTCTTTTGGTTTTAGAACCATCGGTGTAAATTCGGAGGGTGTCCCCACCCTCTACACTCCCGGTTCCTCCTTTTGTCGATACATTATAAGGTCTGTTGAAGACGTAGTAGGGTGCAGATTGTCCGTCTTCCTTCCAAGGAAGGGTGTCTTCTTGACCAGCTCCTCTAAGAGATGACAGTGTCCACCAGCCCTGCCTCCTTTGTATGAGAGTCCAACTGAGTTTAGACGCAGTGCTACTGCCGTGGCCATCTCCTCTACGTATAAGTCAAGAGGTGGAAAGCAGAGTATTGCTTTCATTGCTGCAGTGGGTGTTGTTCGCATTGCCCCGGTCGTGCTGAGGTTTTCTGTCTGGCTCTGGGCCACCAGACCAGTGCTCCATAGATTAGCATTGGTCTTACTACCGCCGCGTACATCCAGAGTGCTGTCTTGGAGGAGTCTTAAAAAGGATTATATCTACAACAGTGTGGATTCTGTTAGTAATGGTGATGTCGGAAAACCCATAGGAAGGCCATCTTTTTGAATATAAAATTTATTGTTGAAGCGGCAATAATTTTATTTTAAGCAAACATCAATGGATTTATAGATTTCGGTTTCTTGTGAGCAACGTTGTTGTATTAATTTTCTAATGACGTCTTTTAATTCCGGGACTGGTGTTGAAGTAAATAAAATTTTGACTTTAAATGAAACAATTCATCATAAGATTTTTTATGGAGATGAAGAATTATATTCACTACATCAAAATATAATTGATATTATAGCTATTTGAGAAAAACATTATTAGAATTGGGGCAATTAAAGTTGTGATTTTAAAATTATTAATTTTAATTACTACGTATTCGCCATATAAAAAAGTTGTAAAATTTATATGGGAGTTATACCACATTACCGTCAACTATTCATAGGTTACACCTAATATGTTTGGCATGCAATTTTAATAAAGTTCAGAGCGGGAACGCCAAGCACCTTTCTCTTTCCCGCTCACTCAGAAAGCATAGATTTTGATATTGTGCAAATCATTTTTCATCCGACACATTGTGTAAACGTAATCTAATAAAATACGAGAGTTGTGGGTGTATTACGTTGCGTATCGAAAGAAGAAGAAAAAAATACTCGTGCGAACGGTTCACATGGACATAATGTAAACCGCCATTGAGTCGTTAAACCTTTGACCAATATTATAATGCAGGAACGAATTAGGTAAGCCGATGCGACTTCTTCAAGTGGGAAGTGACGGCTTGCGAATTTTAAACGCAATTAACTGTTCACCTGAACTAGTTCCGATCGATCACCAAACGAATGAAATGTCTTCTTTTATTATTATGACTAAAGAATGATAATTCAACCTTATTTTATTTAAAAAAACTTTCTAATTATTTAATAAATATATTGACATAATATGACAATATAACACTTTTTAGAAAGTAGTTCTTTCTAACTGTTTTAAATATAGCTTAGCCACACCTCATTACAAAAAAAGTATATACTCGATGAACTTCAATAAGCATAATAACATAATTCTTTAAGTAATTCGTGATTATTTTAAGTAAAATAAATTATTAAAATGTAAAAAAAAAATCAATAAACAATTGTGGAGGCTTCACTAATTCAAAATATAACGAACGAAGGAACAGTTTTGGTATTACTTTTTTTAATAAGACATACTTGTTACTATTGTTTCAACAACTTTAGCTTGTGATTATCAAATAGTTAACTGTAGTAACAAATAGTATTAAAGAAGTGATTCCAAAAAAGTTATTCCGTTTATTTTGAAAATTCAAGACTTGTTTTGAAAGGAACGTGCACAGAAACAACTTTACATAATTATACGTTAAATATAATTAACTGTCTTATTAAGATTTATCTTTTAAAGAAGTAGTAAATTATGTTCGCAAATATTTATTTCTATCGACTTACGTAATTATAAGCGTTTTTGATTTATAAATCTTATAAAGCATAGAATTAAAAATAAATATTTTATTTTCATTTATATACGTAATTATTACATTAACATACATCAAATTATAAAAAGTAGGCATATAATTGATACTATAGTAGTAAATGATTAAATCTAGTTAATTTTACTGTAGCTTAGCAATAATAATAATAATTAGCCCCATATCCATGTTTTTGTTATAAATACAATGTATATAATAAAATGTATTAAAATCCTTTAGTTCGTTGTAGAAAATTAAATAATAAATTTAAAATACAATCCATATCCATGTTTTTGTTATAAGTACAATGTATACAGGGTGACTGACGAAAAACCTTTGGTGCTGTATCTCGTATTTATAAAACATCAAATTAAATGATTTTTAAAAGACTTTAAAATGAACTGTACTGATATTTTTTCTTGCATCCAGTTTTTGACAAAAGACGATCAACTTTTTTTTGTCAAATTGCACTGTATATATATTTTGTACTGATCCGCAAGGAGATTTTTTCTGAATCTAAATTTGTAAACGATTTTATCCATTCATCAAACCAAAGTCGAGAAATTGAGGATTAAAAAAAAAATTAAAAATCAAATACCCATAGTAAATAATATACACAGCCTATTCCAAATGTCAAAAGTGACAGTGTCAGTCATTGGTACAATACTGCAATAATTTTTAATAATCTCATAATAAAAATGTTGCAAGATTTTAAAAACTGAAAAACGATTTCTGTAGAAGCACAAAATTCTAGTACAGTGTTTGAAATATTGCAACATTTTAATTATGAAATAATTAAAAATCGTTGCAGTATTGTATCAATGGCTGTCACTGTCACTTTTGACATTTAAAATAGGGTCTGTATATTGTTTACAATGGATACTTGACTTTTTATTTATTTTTTTAATCCGCAATTTCTCGACTTAAGTTTGATGAATGGATAAATTTGTCTACAATTTTATATTCAGAAAAAAAATCTCCTTGCGAATCAATAAAAATATATATACAGTGCAATTTAAAAAAAAATGTTGATCGTATTTTGTCAAAAACTGGGTGCGAGAAAAAATAACAGTTCAGATCCTATTAACGTCTTTTAAAAATGGTTTAATTTGATGTTTTATTTATTAAAATCGGATAAAAAAATAAGCGAGATACAGCACCAAAGGTTTTTCGTCAGTCACCCTGTATAATAAAATGTATTAAAATCCTTTAGTTCGTTGTAGAATATTAAATAATAAATTTAAAATACAAAAACATTTCGTGAATCTACAGATTTTTACAAATTTATTACAATGTATATTCCGAAATATCTTAAACTCTGAATTGGATATTGATAAAACCTTAGATAATTGAGATACTACAAATGAGACAGTATTTAATAATATTAAGAATATTTTAAAAATAATTAACTTAGCTCTGAATTTGCAGGTATCCGAATTTAAGTACGATATAATGCAATAAATCCAAGATAACATCAGTAATCTAAATATTATAAACTAAAAGTTTACAAGAGGAAGTCAATAAATCAACAGTATTTCTAATATGAATTACAATGATAGCGACATATACAGGCTGTTAATACTAAGTCGTTAAACCCAAAAATAGCAGTTAGAACTCGTTAAAACAAACAATTTTTCTTAGTTCCAATTTGTGATTTGGTGTTCCGGTTATTGGAGTTCTTTTGTTTTTCTAAAAATCGCTATAACTCTCTTATTTGAAGGACTATTTTATAAAACCATAAAGTTTGAAAAGTAGTTTTGCGGCTCTCTAAAATATTTATATTTACAATTATTTTTTCAAATAACAAAATGGCAACCAATAAAAAAATTTAAAACAAAATATTTTGATAACCACTTCATCGATTTTTAAAAATAAAACATTTATAAAATCCTACTACTATCTACTATAAAATTTTTCCTAAACATGTTTTTTTCAATCTATCCAAAAAAAGTTACTTGAATTACATATGAATATTACGAAAAAAAACATTGAAAACGAAGTAGCTTGTTGCCACTGAACAATGAAACAAAAAATATTAGATTAGACAAGTACACGAAACCGAACGAGATACTCGTACTGCAAACTTGTTGTCTAGTTTGTGCGTATGTCACAAATTGAAATACTTTAAAGTTCATCATTTATGTGCTTACTGTACATAATTTGTATGTAAAAATGCACTATAATCAAACTATGAACTTGTTGACATGCTTTTGGTTTTTGGGGAGGCAAGGCGTAATGCAGGAAAAGGTTAAAGAATTTATCAGTGTCAAAGACTGTTTGTTTTTACCAAAAAATTGGTGGGAATATCAGCAAATTGCATTCGAAGAGGCTGTACCTGACATTGTTGAAGATTACCTATTACAAGGGTAATATCTAACAGAGCACATGCAAATCATGTGACAGTTTGGCAAGTTCTAAAGGAGCAGGGCCTTTACCCGTTCTTTAGACAAAAAGTGCAAGTTTTGGGACCTGACGACTTCCAGCCAAGACTGTTGTTCTGTTGTTTGCTTCTTCGACAATGTAATCTTCAAAGGAACAAGCAGAAAATATAAAAGAGAAGCTGGCAGTTTTTGCGAAGTCTCCACCAACATTAAAATACGCTGCCAGGCTTGCATTGCTCGAATGGCGGCAATTTTGAATATGTATTATAAATATGTAGTGTAATTGTCAAATCTAGTTATGTTTTGTTTTATTGTTCAGTGGCAAAAGCTACTTCTGTATATTATTATTATTGTTGTTATAATTGTCGCTGTTGATAGATCCCTTCAATGTCGGTGGTTATCCGCCCATTTGAGATCTAGTTCAACGTTTTGACAATAGATGGCATCTTTATGGTTTTACCGTATCGAAGCTACTTCGTTTAAATGTTTTTTTTTAGTTTGTTGATACTTATCTGTAATTCAAGTCATTATTAAAAAACCTGCATATAACATATGAATTCATATGAACAGAAGAAGAAGATATTGGCCTCACCATTAGTTACTATTTTTTGCGTTATTTCTATAAGGAGATACGGCAAATTTGTTTATTATAAGTAATATTTGACAATAATGATGATTTGGAGTAATAATCACTTTCTGCAGTTTTGAACTGGAGCTAACATCCAGTCCCAAAACTTACTTTATCTGGAAATAGGTTAGCGTTATTTTATCGAACATTAACACAATTCTAAATAAAATTCTAAAAATAGATTTGGATTTTCAAGTAGAATTATAGAGTATATAAGTTTAATTCAATATTTTCACAAAAAATAATGATTTTTATTATTATTATATAAATATAAAAGGAAAAAACATCTTCTTCTATACTTCAAGGTAAGAAATAATTTCAATTTCGGAATATGCCTCGCGTTTTTCTCCTCTGATATGTGACGGCTCTCTCTCCACCCGCGCCTCCTTTTTATTTCATCTCCAAAACAATCAAGGCAATCGCGATATTTTAATTTAAGATTGATACAAGCGGAGAGAGTACACATCCCTACCTAACACCTTTATATATTCTTAATTCACCACTCTATATGTCTAGGTGTTAAATTATCTCTCCTATTTGTTTCCAATAGAGATTCTCTATAAGCGTTACTTCCTCTTCATCTACTCCGATCTTTCGTAACAGTCTAATTAGTTGTCTATGCTTTATAGTATAAATCCTTATTTTGGCCTAAGCAGTCCTGGGCTAGAACTTCTAGTCCAGTCAATGCATCTCTGGTACCCAAACCATTCCGGAAACCAAATTTTGTCTTTTCTATATTTTTACGCATTTTCTGAAGATTTGAGTATGAATTTCCCTCAAAAATATGTTTTACTTTCCCTATATGAAATAGATGTGATCGTGATTTTTTTTGATTTTCTTTTGCGTAAATATCCTTTTTGACGTCCCCTGAGTCCATTGCATTGATTTCTGAAAAAAATGTGTCTGTGTGTGTGTGCGTGTGTCTGTCGGTGGGCGCTGTATCTCAAAAACCAATAATCCGATTGAGATGAAGCTTTAAACTTAAGGTTTTATCATTAAAAACTTGAACTGAAGAGCTTTTGGTAAACATTCATAGACCGGTGATTGGTGATATTTTTCTAAATATGAAAAAATTAAAAAACGGTTCAAACAAAAGTTAAAGAGAATAAAAAATTATTTAATCATATTTTTCAAAAAAATTTTAACTTTCGAGAAAAAAATTAAAACTGAAAATGTTGACATTTTTTGTTAGTTACATGAAATTTATATAAAAAATAATTGTAAAGAATTAAAAAATGAATAAATTATTAAGAATAGCCTTTTTCGTAAATCTCATAGTTTTCGAGAAAATATAGGGAAAGTACTATGATGTCCACATCACCATTTTATTTTTTTAATGTTCATTATGCTGATAAGTTTAAACTCATCGCTTATTTGCTATTTGGCTTTTTAGGTATCGGTATAAAAGTGGATTTTAATCATTTTGTGGGAAATGTGTATTTTGCATATATTAAGTTAAAGAGTTATACTAGTTTATCTATGTTTCATTTATCAACCTGTTTCAGAAATTCTGCTGGATAGTCGTTTATTTGACAGGCCTTTCCTGATTTTGGTTTTCTGATTGCATATTCGACTTCACTTTTTAGAACGGTTAGAAGTTGATTTTTGGTTGCTCGATATATACTTCAGATGATTTCTGTTCTTCGAGTCTTCTTTTTTCCATAAGTTCCATAGATGATTAAATACTTCTTTATTAATGCCCAGGTTGGTTCTACACTTTCATCATTTGTCGACGTTTCTAGTTTTATATTTTTCATAACATTGTTTAACTCGCTTTGGAATTTTGTGGATTGGTCTTTTGGCAACTGTAAATTCATTCCTTTGTAATGTTTTTTCTTAATTTCTAGTGTTAATGTTAGTCTAATGTTTGCCCTTACAGATTTAGGACACTGTTACGAAATCTTTTGCTAATTAGAATAAAGTCGATCTGGTTCTTCACTATATTTTCTGAGTCGTCCTGGGGAGACTTCCAGGTATAGAAGGAGTTTATACCAGGTATCGTTACAATCAAGTCTTCTTCTGTACAGAAGTTTTTATATCCAATTTTGGCGTTGAAGTCTCCCATTATGATATTCAGGTCTTCCTTCTTGGTTGACTTCATTAGTATCTTAATATTCTCATAGAGAAGTTCCACCTCTTCATCATTTTTGTCTGCTAGAGCATCTACTTATATGATATTTACATTTATCGGGCTGCCTCGTATTGAAGTATTGATTTATTTATTTATTTATTTAATTTAATCCTGTTGACAGTACATAGTACAGTATAGGAATCGTTAAGTTATACAAATTAAATATATAAAATACAAATACATAAAAGATATAAATAAAGAAGAAACAGTTTAAAAGACAACATGAAAACCCAAAATAAAGCAAAAATTACATTATCTGGCTGAAGTCATATCATCAAGATACTCTTTAATGGTGTAGTAATTTTTAAATTTCAAAAAATGTTTAAGCTTTATTTTAAACGTCTTGTTTGTTGGACAGTTTGTGATTTCATTTGGCAATACAATATATAATTTAATTCCCATACACATTGGGGAGTTTTCTGCTTTAACCGATTTATTGTTTGGTAATCTGTATTTATCTCTAATTCTGGTATTATAGGTATGTAGGTGCCCATTTCTTACCCACCCCTCTTTATTCAAATGAACATATATACATATTTCTAATATGTATAGGCAACATACAGTGAGAATTCCATACTTCTTGAATATTTCTCTACATGATGTAGTTCGGGACACTCCTAATATTGTTCTTATAATTTTTTCTGAGAAATAAACACGTCTGGGGCCATTTTGGAATATTCCAGAACGCTACTCCATATCTGAGCCTTGAATCTACTTGAGAAAAGCAAATGACAATCAATTGTTGTATGGTAAGTATATCTTTGAGATTTCTGAATAGGAATAATAATGAATTTAATTTTGATATAACTATAGTACAGTGGCTTTTCCAGTTGATATTGTCATCTACATGTAAACCTAGAAATTTACTATCTTTTGAGTACACCAAAGAATCACCTGCTATAGCTAAATCAATGTTAATATTTGATTTTGATTGATAGTGATGAAAATGTAAATACGTAGTTTTTTTATTGTGTAGGTGTAATAAATTATTATTAAACCATTCCGCTGTAAGTTTTAGTGTTTGATTGCACTTTTTTTCAAGAAGCGTGGAATTCTCAGCCGAAACGATCAGAGAACTGTCATCTGCATAAAGAATTGTATTTACAACATTCGGGAGGTAGGATTCCGAGTCATTAATGTAAAGGATAAATAAAACGGGTCCTAGTATTGAGCCTTGAGGCACACCAATATTCACGGTCGTTTTGGAGGAGTTAAAATATCTAATACGGTTATTAGGGTCTTGGTGCTTTATTTTTTCAAACTGTTGCCGGCTTGTTAAAAAGCTAGTGAGCCATTGAATAGCTGCACCTCTTATTACATACTTCTCTAACTTATTTAAGAGTAGGCCATGATCAACACAATCAAAAGCACGGCTTAAATCGCATAATATCGCAACAGGATATTGCCCCTTTTCAATGTATTTAATAATGTGTTCATAAAATGAGTACATTGCCGAATTGGTCGATTTTTTGGCGCGGAATCCGTGTTGATTATTCGAAAGAAGATTATATTTTAGGATAAACTTTTCCAGTCTATATAGAAAACTATATTCAAAAATTTTACTAAAACCTGGTGCTATAGCTACTGGTCTATAGTTGTCTAACAAACAGGCGTCCCCTTTTTTAAAAATTGGCACTATTGAACTTAATTCCAATGCATTTGGAAAAGAGCCTGTTGTGAATGACAAATTTATCAAGTATGATATTGGGGTAGCTATAGATAAAGCAACATATTTTATAATAAATATGGGAACTTCATCTGGACCTGATGATTTCTTGTTTTTTAATTTGTTTTGAATGATATCAAATATTTCGGACTCCGATGTCGGAGATAAAAACATGGTGTTCGGATTGACAGTTTCTAAATAAATTTCATTTTTACATGGTGTGATATTGCTGGTAATTGTAAGTGGTATGTTTTTAAAAAAGTCATTAAATTTATTAGCTATGTCTAGTGGATCTGTTATTTTGGTTTGTTTGTCCATTATTTTAATGTGTTTTGTGTTTATTACATATACTATTATTTATTTTCCATAAAGTTTTTATGTTATTATTTGAGTTGGTTATTTTATTTTGATAATATTCACATCTAATTTTTTTTACTAGAGCAAAATGATTTTGTCGCTCCTGATTATATTGGCCTATAAGTTCTGGAAAAATAACTTTCAGATGAAATAATTCTTTTAATCTAATGCTAGATTTTTTTATGTCCTCATTTACCCACGTTTTATCAGAGTTTTGCTTGGATGTTATTTTTTCCGGAAAATGTTTATTAAAGTTAAATAAAAATATTTCAGAGAAAACATCATAGGCTTCATCAATATTATTTTTTGAGTAAACGTCATCCCAGGATTCATTTAGCAATGAATCTAAAAATGCCAATTTATTTAATTCTGAGAAGTCCCTACATATAGATTTAATTTGTTTAGTAGTTACCGTATGTATTACATTTGTTTTAAACAGTACTGTCCTATGATCTGAAATGATGTTATCAATCACCTTAGATTCAATAGATGTTCGTAAATTAGAGAATATATGGTCCAATAATTTGTTTTCGCGTGTTAGCTCGTGTACATGATTTAAACAAAAATAACTATCAAATATATTGGTTAGTTGCTTGTAATTGTAAGAATCTCTAACTGGATCAATATTAAAATCGCCGCATACTGCAATATTTCTATTTGTTTTGTATAAAGCACCAAGAACCTCATCAAGTTTATTTAAGAATATATTCAGGTTACCAGTGGGCGACCTATAACAAACCAGAATGATTGTTGAGTTGCCATCAGCAGTCCATTTTAGTCCTAATATTTCAAAATGTTCTTCTACACAGTATTTTGACATGGGGATATTACTCGTGGTACAATTATTTTTAGACCAGATTGCTAGTCCGCCTGCTCTTTTTGAAGATCGGCTATAACTTGACTTCTTTGTATATCCCGGAAAAAAATTTAAGTCGAGATTTACTTTTGAATCTGACCATGTTTCGGTAAAACATAAAAAAATTAGATTATTATTATTAGATAAGTATTCACAATTAATAATATTTGCTTTATTTTGAGTTAATGATCTGCAATTGAGCAGTAAGAGGTCATATAAATGGTTTATTTCACTCTTCTTTCCGTCAGTCGGGGATGAAAAAAGTAGCATAATTCTTTCTGTTAGTGGTATAAAGTTCACGACAGTGTTACTTAGTTCCGTTGATAATAGTATTCCGACTTCATATTTATGTATCTCTTTTCCTTTACCTATCCACTTTGTGTCGCAAATACCTAATATCTGTAGGTTTAATCTTGCCATTTAGTTCATTTCGTTGTCTATCTTTCCTGCTTCCAAAAATATTCTGACATTCCAGGTTTTTTGCTTGCTATTTGTTGTATAATTTTCCATCATGACACACCTGGAGATTCTGTGCATACCTATCTCATTTCAGACACGCTGGTACTTGGGGGGTCGTGGTTTAGTTTGTCTCTCGTACTGAAATAGTATTACTAGGGAAAAGTTTTTGAGGTGGTAATGCAGTTGGAAACCAGTCCAGGATCATTTCCGAGAGGCTTTGAAACTATTACTTTTATGCTAGGTGTAGTTATTGACTCTCCAGTTACTTTAAGCGTTTCAACGCAACTTGTCACTTTTGCCAAATCCACCGTACCGAGGTTCATTCTCTCCGTCTTCTTTGCCAGTGTGGTCTCCACCCGGAATCGCACGGGTAGAGCGTTATAAGTGTTGTCAACATCTAACCTTTCATATTATTTATGTCATCACTTTAAATCTAATGATAACATGCTTTTCTAGAAGTCAATAAATAAACATATAATATGAAACAGGTTTCATATTAGCAAATACTGTCTACACTTAGATACTCGTTTTAAAAATATTAGGTAGTTATCCAAAGAAATCATATCTGAAAACGAGCATGGTGTTTTGACAAGGTGGTCAACTACAATAAATGCAATTGCCTATAACAATTTTACATCTAAGAATATAATATTTCTATTACCTTATCTAAACCATTCGATTGGATCTCTCACGTGTGCTCTTTGGAAGTTAGAAGTACTGAGTTTCAATTAAATAATTATATAATGTTTACGGAGTTTAAGAAGTTAAAGTTGGAAGTAGTAAAAAAAACTTTATAAAAGGTATTCTCATTGATGAGAATATAGTATAGTAAAAAATCATCAAAGACAAGAACATTGGCCTCCCAGTTATTTTTAAAGTAACTTCATGCACCAGCAAATATCCTTCATTCACCACCAAGCTTACCGTGTCAGCGAAAAAGCAAGTGTCAGCCAAAAAATAACTGGTTATGCCATAGTACGCATTTCATGCATCAGTAGTGGTGATACTTCACTAACGGCCTTCGCCACATATATGACGTGGAGACACTGACACCGCCAAAACAAGCTTAACCAGTGCAGAGATTGGGTTGACAAGTCCCAATGGTTCTGTGCCGGTGAAGGTAATATGCGTAACATGCAACGAATCAAGGCTTTGATCATCTACCATAATTAGTCCAGGTCATTCTGCAACATTCCTGGCATTTGCTTGATCAGCGACAATAGGTTCTACTTGCTGAAGTTCACTTTCGGCGGTCACATCGCACAGTGGTTCAATACGCGAAAAACGCGATCGAAATTGTTTACCCTTTAGTTTTAACAAATTTTACATTAAAAGTTGAGTAAATCTATGTTTTTGGGTATGCTGAATCTGAAATTAAGCATCAAAAACCCGTATTTGTCAAACCGACTCAAAAAATAAAACCCTTAAATGCGAGAAATTGATATCACTTAATACAAATCCGAAGAATATTTTTTATACAAATTATACAGTTTAGTTAGCAAATTCAAAGTATTTGTTTGTCTAAAGCACCCCTTACTGCATTGACTTTGACATGTTTAGTAGTATGTACTGGGTTAATAAAAAAACAACAACCTTCAAAAAATCCTCAAATTATATTTTAGAAATATTTGTCCAAAATACAAAATTATGTATTTTTTCCTTGTAGAATAGCGCGGTAACTTGAATATAATTTGGAACCACGTTTCAAAGCTGTTGCTCTAATAAACATATATTGCTGCTTCGAAAAACCACCCGAGATAAAAAATGACAAAACCTGTTCAAGTGTCATAACATTTTGTTCTTGTTCGGGACTCCTCCATTTCTCCATTATAGGTTTGCCTCTACTCGGTGTAATTGAAGTACTTTCAATTATCAAATCGACAGTACACATATCTCCACTTTCTCATACTTTTATTGCAGTAGCATGCACAAGTTCTTCCACGGAAGTACTTTCTCTGAGCTCCTGAGGTTTAAAATTTTTTTATAAAAGCAGAACTTTCAGCAAAACTCTTTGAAGGATGATCTCGAATACCCAAAGTTGATGGTCGATCGCAATAAACGGATTAAGGAAAAATAATTTCTTCTTGTAGCCAAACATTATACCTTTTCATAAAAACACTTGATATTCTATTGGACCATTTTCAGTATTCAAAATATCTTGCAAAAAACATATGTTCAAGCCAATACAAAATATTTTTATTTGATTTATCTTCTTCAAGTTCAGTAGATTTATCATCATTCTTCATAGCGACTTTGTGTAATATCGACGGACTTATTTTCTTCGCGGCCATTATGTTTAACGTCACAAATTTCAAAAATAGCACACAAAATAATCTGCATGCAGGTTCGACTCAAATTTGAGTTTTAACTAATTGGATACCAAGCGGGATTTTCTTTTATATGTTCTGAATAGGCAAATATGTTAGCTAATTTTCTTGAATTTACAATTTTAAGGTAATTACCGTATATGGTTGTGTAGAACTAAACGTAATTCTCTACTTAAGGCAAATTTTTATAATCCGAGTACCTGTTACAAGCAATTAACTTTCTTGTACCAGGTAAACATTATCCAATAATAAGTAATGCGACATAATACACTTAGCAATGTACAACAATATTATAATGATATTAATAAATAAGCGCATTTGCTTATGGTACAGTCTTTTTAATTACACCCTAATTTCTATACGTAGCAACGTCTCCTATGTTAATAAGATGCATATTATTAACATCAACAAATAGAGCAAATATTCAAGATTAAGATACTACAATTCTGAGCCACTGTGCATCGGGTATTTCGTCATCTTCAGTGAGCCTGCTTTCAAGAAGTTTGACAAGCTGCTTGGTCGCTGGAAGAAGGGTTATAACCTGTCACAGTCTAAGATTTCAACCATCGGTCTCTCCAAACTGTAGGAATCCGACAAGATCAAGAAAGTCTTGCCGCATATATAATCTCAATCCACATACGAATGCTTATGCTATATTGACTTTGATCCTACTCTACTGTACTAAAGAGGAAAGCAAATTTTGCCAAAGAGAAGGGTCGGAACCAACGAGGTGAACATTAGCCAAGAAAATCGCCATCAAATCCGCAAAGTTGCAGTCAATACGTACGATGAAATAAAGGACAAGTTGTACTAAACCTTATTTAGATGGTTTCAAGTTTTCTAATGATGTAAGAGAAGATGTATCCTACTAAAACCAATAATAATATTTAATAATATATCCTTAAAACACTCGACTTTCTTCCGAATCACGCCTCTGCACTTAAGCCATCGCGTCGCCACAATTTGGGACAAGACCAAATTCCGCCATCTCATGAAACATATCCTAGATCAAATTTGTGAAAGGTCATATAGTAAACTGCGTTCGGAATAGTGTAATTGAAGGAGAGATTCGATGTACCTGTAAACCATACACTTGCCTAGAATTAATGGCAATAATCGACTATTATGAAGATTGATTCCTAATGAATATTCACCCTATTATTACGGAATCAACGAGGTGAACATTAGCCAAGAAAATCGCCATCAAATCCGCAAAGTTGCAGTCAATACGTACGATGAAATAAAGGACAAGTTGTACTAAACCTTATTTAGATGGTTTAGAGTTTTCTAATGATGTAAGAGAAGATGTATCCTACTAAAACCAATAATAATATTTAATAATATATACTTCTGATTAGTATTAGCATCTCAACACAAAGAGCAAATTCTAAAACTAACCTGCCTCCAAAACTAGAGCACCTGAATACTGTTACAGAAAAATCTGTACCATTTACTTCCAAAAAATGGATACATATTAATAGTTTTAATGGACTAAAAGGTCTTATGATGAAGAAAAAAAGAACTTTTAAAATTAATTAAATGAATTATTAAGAAAAATAAAGCTAAAATGTTTAAATGTCCAGAGAAGAGTCACAACATATCACGAAGTAGGATAAACATAAGTTCACCAATAATTTTGAAAAGATTTTTAGGTTTACACAGAAAATACAGCTAAATGATTTAATAAATTATGGACACTTAGTATTGGCACTTCTACTGGTGCCATTATTCGAAACATATACATGTTTGTATTGTGTTTCTGTAGAAATATCGTATATAAAACCATAAATCTTGGCATGGTTTTAAAACCAAATTTTTAGTTCCTTGAATTATCGAGGCCACCTTAACTATATCTTTTCCTCTTTCGCAAATTAGCTGTGTTTTGAAAATACAATATGATGTTGTTAAACAATGCAAAGCAAATATTGTTTTTGGGATGTTGGCATTACCCTCAATAATCTATAGCTTCAATAAAATGTATTTACTTTATTAACTTTAATATGTTTCAAGTATTTAATATATTAAATATCCACAAAAATTATATTCATCCGATCAAGAGAAACCTAATGAACCCGATTTACATATTAATAATGTTTTCATTAGTATTATTACCCAATGCTTTAAAAAATATATTTTTCATGGAACTACAACATAAATCGTTCTTTGGCAAAAATAATTATACTCACAATATAACACCTAATTATATTTATATAGTAGCGTAATTTCATTTTTTGTGAAAAGAACAGAAAGAATATATTAATAATAAAAATGTATTAAAGTTATTTACGTTGTAGAAAATTAACTAATAATTAGAAAAACACGAAAACATTTCGTAAATCTACAACAATGAGACTACAAAACAAATCACTTATTGAAACAACTACTTCTCTGGCTAATACCTCGACAGATATTGAATTATACAAAAGTAATTTGCATGTTACAATAGCAAGGCTAACACTAGATTGATTTAATTTCAGTCGAGGTATTAGCCAGGGAAAATGTGAAATATCATTTTCAAGAAAACTTTTGCAAACAAATCAAGTTATAGGAAAACAGAAAAGCTTTTTGAAATAGAATAAAAACTCTTTTGTTGAAAAATATTTACATTTATCTCTTCTTTGTCATTATTCAATTCAACTCTAATACTAGTCAGGTTTGTCTTAATTTGTATTGCCAGTAACTAAGAGATTGTTGAAAAAATTGTTTGATTGTTGATAAGAGGGTTCTTGAATTACGATATATATAAATACTATTTACTGGAAAAAGATGGTAAAGACCGTTACTAGGTGATAGTTCATTTTAAAGAGTGTTTATACTACTATTTATTTTTCATAATCAATAATCTATTCATTTTTTGGATTCCAAATAGGAATTATTAAATTAAGAATTCGATGTATATTTTTTGGGAATGCTACAGATCCACAGAGCAACATTCCATTTAATACTGCTTTTTGCCCATATTGATATTATTCACAGAATTTAACATTATAGCAGGCATCCAAGGATCTAGGACAACCTACACTTGTTCAAAAGTGTTGGCCATAACTAACCCATAGTATAATTGGAAAACGTTTACATTTTCAATAAATTACTAATGTGCAAATTGATTCGGCCGGCATTCACATTCACATTCCGCAGTTGTAAATTAATTTATGGTAATATCCTCAAAACACTCGACTTTCTTCCGAATCACGCCTCTGCACTTAAGCCATCGCGTCGCCACAATTTGGGACAAGACCTAATTCCGCCATCTCATGAAACATATCCTAGATCAAATTTGTGAAAGGTCATATAGTAAATTGCGTTCGGAATAGTGTAATTGAAGGAGAGATTCGATGTACCTGTAAACCATACACTTGCCTAGAATTCATGCCAATAATCGACTATTATTATGAAGATTGATTCTTAATGAATATTCACCCTATCGTTACATAAATATGATTTCTTAAATAGTAGTTTATACTTGAATGTAGAATGGATTTTGATACAAATAAAATACAAATTTGTGTAAATTGTATATGTAGGTAAACATAATTTAGTGGTGGTATACAAGATAGTAATAAAAGTTAATATTTAATTGATTAATTGTTGAGGCATTAACTTCATGATATATTTTGGAAATTTAAACAAACACGCTTACATTGTTGATATCACGTTTTATTTTTAAGCGACTCGACTCGAGTGACTTTAAATTTGAAAATGATCAGTTAATGATCGAAACTCGAGTCTCTTAATATTTAATTTTTCTAGATTAAAATCGTAAACATACTTATAAAATAGAAGATGCAAAAGGGCTATTTTGATATAAGGTATAAAATTTTATGAATGGGAAACTACTTAATACTTAAATACATTATAAGTTAAGTGATTTTTCTCCTAAAAATATTTAATTATTCCAATATTGTATATATTAATATTAGCATTCCCTTACCTAATCTATAATATCTCTGCGAGTATTATTTCACAGAAAGCGGAAACAAGAATATTATCTTGATCCTGTAGGATCCTCCAAGGGTCTATCCAGGGCCGACCCATGGAATATCCAAAAAATCAATTAAACGAACAACTTAGGGAGAGATGCTGCTAAGATAAATGAAAACGTAGATTATGCGATAGTCAGAATGTACCATTGACTACGGAGATAAGGCATCTAACACCCAAAAGTTAGAAATGTAACATATGCATGATATCGGTTATTTGAAGAGATGGGGTGTGGGTTAAATTTGAATGACAAGCAATAATCTCAAAACAAATTTATTGTTTATTAGTCTTTAGCTTCCTTTCAAAAAAAAAAATATATATATATATATATGAATATACACAAATATATAACAAAACGTACAAAAATTTTGAATGGATGAAGCTGGACGGAGTTCATGCAGTTGTGACGTTCTCCCACTCTAACCCTTATTTTTGTCCATGATGCTGAGGGTACAAATATCCTCTTGGACAACTGTATTCTTCTTTATATACTTGTATTTACTCTTTTGTCCCCTCTTTAGGGGAGACTTTTTGGCTGTTTATGTCAGCATGACAGATATATATGACATATATTATAATTTAAAATATCTTCTTTATTTTTTGAGATAGAGTCAAGAAATTAATTTTCAAAATTAATTTTTTATTTAAATAACTTACAACTTTATGTAAAATTAATAATTTTAATATTTAAATAGAAATTATTTATACGTACGAGACAGTATCTAAGTATAAATAATTTCCGGTGGTAGTTAAAAGAAAAAATATGTGTAAATACCAAAGTTACCAATGTCTAAATTTATACATTTATGTATTTAACATTTGTTTTCAAAATTCGAGCACCCTTCGAGTGTCCCTACAAATAGTAACAAACATAAGGGTGTGCTTAATTTATTAAGAGAAAAAGAAATATTTATGTCTGTCTAATTCTGAAGAAGGCAAAGCAAAACACTTGATCAAATTATTTACCTTGGCCAGATTACCTTGATTCCTATTGTACTAAAAGTCATTGAAAACAAACAAAATAAATAAAACATAATAAGAATCCAGGCAGCAAATCACAAGGTAATGTTAAAAATATAATAGTGAAAACAGCGTGCAGATCAGATCTCACTAATCGCAAAAACGATCAGCCAATTTGTGCTCTTGCCATTTAGAAAAATTCCAATTTCTTATATTAATAAGAAATAAACATCTTGAAGTAATAAATGGGATCTACTTGTAGAATTTATTAAAGAATTAGCCAATTATGGTATTTCTGCAGAATGCTGCAAATCTCCAACTTTTTCTAAACATATTGGTAGGATACTAAAACAATTTTGTAAAATTACTCCCATTCTTGTCTTTAAACGTAACGTATTACTAGTGGCACCAACACCACGGAATTTGAAGCTGATATTAACACAGTCATACAATTATTAATGAATTTAAAAAATGTGTCATTGCTAGTAACACAAAGAAATCTTGATACTATTACATGCACAAAACTAAATAAACATTTGGCCATACTAACGCAGTTATTTACTATGGCAGAAACTAATATGGAGCAAATAGCTTTGGGCATACTTTAAGTGTACATCATTCATCGTATAGACTACCATAGAACTGACTATCCTAGACGAATAGGACTTTGCAAACGGTCCCTTTAAATCTTTAAAGACGGCCTCTTTGTTTCTTTTTGTTTTCATGGATGAGCATGGTTTTATTTAAGCGTTAAGCGGAAGAGCGGCCAATGGGAATACAGTACCATGGCGTTGTTCAGCGGTAAACAAGCGTTCTGTGTACGTGAGTACTACCGCAACAAACGGCGTAAAATGAAGCTTCATCGATTTAATTGATTCGAAAATGGGTACAGAAGTTCGAGGAGACAGGTTCAACAATGAATCAACTACGATCCATCCGACCTAGAACATCAAGAGATCCCGAAAACATCGAGCCTGTAAGAGAGTCTATTCGTGAAAATTATGGACGCTCTACACGGAAGCGGTCTAACGCCTTAGGTGTGCCCAGAACATCTTTGATTCGTAATCTTCACAAAGATTTACATTTACATCCGTATAAAATCTAAATGGTACAGAAATTAAAGCCTCAAGATCACGCTCACGGGCTCCAATTTGCAAACGAAATGTTAGAGAGGTTCACCAGCCTTACTAACATATTTTTCTCTTGGTTCACACTTTTTGAAGATATGATAAGAAATGTTATAATGAATACAGAACTTTTTTTCACCAGTGCTACAGGAATTCGATGGTTATAATCAACGATCCTAGTTTCAGCAAGATGAGGCAACATGCCACACTTCTAACGACTCATTAAGTGCTGTTCGCGAAATTTTTGGACAAAAGGTGATATCCAAAAGAGGTGCCTTTAACTGGCCACTTCGTAGCCCGGACTTATCCCTACTGGACTTCTTTATTTGGGGATACCTTAAAAGTAAAGTTTTCAACAGCAACCCAGCGTCCCTAGAGGAATTAAAGGAAAATATTCGAGAGGAAATGCAAAACATTTCACGAAACACTTGTGAGGCCGTCATTGAAAATTTCCACTCCAGGTTGTAGCAGTGTCAAAATAGTCAAGGATCACATATGGATGATGTAATTTAAAAAAATAAAACCCCTATTGGTGTACTTTAATAATAAATAGAAAGTTTTTATCTCAAATAACTAGTTTCTTTTAAATCATCATTTGAAATGTAAACGAACTTTTGGTCCACCCTGTAGAACCCTAATAGATGAACGACGGTGAACGGAATCGATGAAAAATTTCGACTTGATGATAAATTTTAAAGGATATTTTTATCAATACATAGAAATACCCAGCTACATCACTAATGCTGATGCTAATGTAACGTGATTTTTTTCATGAACCTCTGATAATGAATTTTCTCTTCTCCTATACCATGTGATATTACAGTATGCGACTTTATGTGACCATTAAAAATTTCATTTCAAGTACGTTTTAACAGCTTAGTTTACTCACAGAGAGAAGTACAGAAAAAAAAATGAATTTAGAATCATTTAATGTAGTAGAATGTTATTAATTACCTTAGGCGAAGAAATAAAAGTAAAATTCAACGTATCCGGCAAAAAATTATATTTGACATGACACCATTTAACCTAAACCTATTTAACACGGGTGATTTTGTTATTGCCATCATCTATGAACATTTGACACTGAGAAATAAAAGTAAAATTCAACGTATCCGGCAAAAAATTATATTTGACATGACACCATTTAACCTAAACCTATTTAACACGGGTGATTTTGTTATTGCCATCATCTATGAACATTTGACACTGTTTCAAACTTCAATAAATTTGTTCTTACATACATCAGGGCATGTAGTATGTATACACTCGGAAAAGTTAAAAATTTTAATGTTTTAAATAAATCTTTTGTTTCACTTCTGTAATGAACTCTACAAATAATTCTAATTATTTTTCTTTGTAAACGAAAAATCCTGTCAGATGAAGCTGAGTGGCCCCAAATTAGTATACCATATGTCATTTTGGAATGAAATAGTGCATGGTATGCAGTAAGTAATACCTTTTGAGAAGCATCGATATTTCTAAACAAAAAAATAAGTGAATTTAGTTGTTTAGCAAGTTTGTCACATTGTATAAAGTTAAAGTTGGTTCAAAATGAAGTCCCAGTAACTTCCCTCTGTATTTTTTATAATGCGGATCAATATTGCGAGTTTCAAATATCATGATTTTTGTTTTTCCTACATTTAGGGCAAGTTCATTAGCGGCGAACCAGCAGCTCAGCTTTTTCTTTATATCATTCGCTTCGTACAATAGAGCTTCCATGTTTAAATTGGAATTTAAAGCTGAGGTATCATTTATTATTTATCTAAGTCATTAATGTAAATTATAAAAAATTATGGCCCTAAAACTGACCCTTGTAATACTTCGCGAGATAGAAGTAAAGGTGGTGACTTTTCATTTTCTAATTCGACATACTGGTATCTTTCAGAAAAGTATGATTTGAAAAAAGTTAAGGTATTTTGGTCTAACTTATAGGATTTCAATTTATTTAATAATAGTTCGTGGGAAACGCAATCGAACGCTTTTGTCAAATCACACAAGAGCACTAACAAATTGTTCATCATTTATGCACCTATACATAAATGTCACGAAATCTATCAACGCTATTGTTATTTTCGAAATATTTAACAAGTCTTGTTTTCAAAGCAATTTCGAATATTTTGCTTAAAATTGGAATGATTGATATAGGCCGATAATTACCTAAATCAGATGTATCGCCTTTTTTGTGCTTTAGGAAATATTTTGGCTTCAATGGCTTTATTAAATAAATAAGTTAAATGAGGTGCTATTATTTTTCTTATGTATTTAATTATTTTACTATTAAGGCCATAACAGTCAATACAGTTAGAATTGGATAAATCATTAATTATATTGAGAATTTTCGATTCAGTCACTGTGTCAATTTTAAACGCGATATTTGATAAAATTTTATCGGGGCATTTTAATTTATTAATTTAATTATTACTCATGTATGTCGATGTTTTAAGATTGTTTGTAATACCGTCAGCTACAGAGCATAAATATTCATTAAAATCAGTAGGTTTAATATGGAGGGATTTATCACAATTTTTTTTTGAATTTATAACATTCCACATTGCTTTTGTGATATTATTAGAGCTAGTAATGTAATTTTCAGTATGTGCTTGTTTTCTTGATTTAATTGTTTCTATCTTTTTTTTGCAAATTTAATTGAATTACCTAAATCTAATTGTGGATATTTATTATGCATATCTGTTAGAAAGAATATATTTTTGCGCGCTTCTTTAAGCATATTATCAAACCATTTTGATTTTTGGATTCCCTTATTTTGTTCAACACATTTTTAGGAAAAGAGATAACACTAGCTTCCTTAATTAATGAAATAAATTTATTAAAACATTTGTTTATGCAATCATGATGATAAATAGAAGTCAAGTGGCGTCAAGTATTTGGTACATTTTCCTTAAACCTATTTCGCAAATTGGTTGAATTATTTTATATTTATCGCTGCAAGTTTAGACATTTCGAGGGTGATTTTTTTGTGCATTGTGATCTGATAGTTCGGCTCTCTTTACAGCGGAATTATACTTTAAGTTATAGTGTATATTTTTATTTATTAAAATATTGTCAATACAGTTATTCTTCCTTGTATTATTTTTTATTGTAATTTCAAGACCCCGTGAGAGTATTGCATCTTCAAAACAAATATAATCCCTATCAATAGTTCCAAACTTTACATTAAAATCACCTGCTACAATAATGTATTTTTGTTTGATCTTCGACATAATTTTAGAAAGTGTACGAGTAAAATCATGCATTTTTGAATTGGGAACACGATAAATTCAGACAACGCAAAGATGTAAATCTGATATTTCCACAGCGCTCACTTCACAAGCATTTTCAACAGATAACGTAATAAGTTTATATTATTGTTTAATTTTGTTTGAAATTGTTTTTTCTACATTTTTTTGGGCGAAAAAAATAAAATCTACGAACTGCAATGCCAGATGGCCATAAGATAGGATCATTGAGATCATTTGAAAGGTCAAAATCCGCTCCGAATTTAAGACGACAATCTACTATTTGTTTCCAATTTCTCGACGGCAAACTCTCTTTGTGGAAATCTTTTATTTAGATATTGTTCAATGTGATTAGCGGTAGCTTTCGGTTTGACACGTCCAATATGTAGCCACGCCTTTTGAGTTCCCGAACTAAAGTTGTCGTCTCCCCAAGATCCAGTTCTTTTAAAACAGATGTTTTTTTTCTTCTGCACTGACACTGGTTTGTTGTAAACTCGCGCAGATTGTTGCGCCTATGTGTCCGATGGCTGGGAACGATTTCTTCCTCTGTGTTTTTCGACACTACCTCGGTCCATTTCGGCTCTTATACGACATCCACAATAATCGAATTTAAATTGTCTATTGATGGTTTAACACCGCAATTTGGGTTTTCTATATCAAGCGGTTTGTTTACATTTTCAATTTCGCTGTTATTTTCCGATTAGCCATTTTTTAAACGCTTATTTTCTTTTTCTAAATTTTCGATCTTTTCTAATAGCAGGCTGTTTGATACTTTTAGCTCAGCTATGAGATCAGAATATTCTTTTACAAGTTCACTGGAATACTCACAATTGTGCGATATCTTCTTATTAATGTCCTCTGGCGGAGGAGCCATTTGTAGGTTAGGTACAATTAGTGATTTGTTACAACACTCTTTCACTCTGTTTAAACCTGAATGGTAGATCGTAGAACACTGTACACACTGCATTCCCGACTTTGCAATATAGCCACAATAGCAACGTTTATACTTGGCTTTATTCCTATTGTTCACAGAAAGATCAGAATCACCACTGTCGATATCCGACACCTTAAATTATTTAATGATTTTTGTTGTTTTGAACGCAACATTTTTGTTTAATTTTTTTGAATTTTTACTATTTTTTTTAAACTCAACTACCCATTATATGTAATTGATCCATAATTTTCAACTTTGCATTTAATTGAGGGGAATATTGATTTATTAATAATTTCTTCTTCTTTGTTTATGATTAATTTATTTATTATATCTATTTAATAAAAATGTTGAGTGCAATATATTTAATTATGTTAATTTCTTTTTCGAAATTTTGTTTTGACATTGGTATTAAAAATTATTATTTATAGTCATATGCGTTGGTTTATGGTAAATTGAGAAATCGTGTTTATTATTATTGTTTTTTATTATAGTTAAATCTGGAAAATTTATTGTGGAATGTATTTTGGTTTCTATGGTGAATTTAATTATTTCGTGTTAAAGGTTTATTGCCTTTCATTTAGAACTTTATCAGAGATTCATCAATTGATACTATAGTCTCTAGGACGTAAAGATAAATACATTTATTATTGAAATAATCCACTAAGTTTCTGATTTTCTTAGTTCTGTCAATGTTCATTGACGGCAGTGTAAACACAAATCACAAACACTGGAGTATTTATATTTCTTTTTGGCCAATACATTTCTCTTTTATATTAGGTATATTTTCTTTTCTCTTCCAAATCCAGTCTTCTTGGATTTCGTTATCAGAAAATTCGTCATCACTGCTGGATAACAGTCTTAAACATTTACGACGTATAGGTAAAATATCACTGCCACTATCATTATCATATTTACTTTCCATTTCATTGTAATCACTAAAATAAATAAAGTCTACATTCTTTTTGTATGACTCTATCATAAACTGAGTTTTTAATTTCTATCATTTTAGGATAGTATACAAAAAATAAAACTGAAAATGTAAACATTTTGAAACAAATTTATTTCCGCGCGTCAAATATTACGCGAACACTAATCATGTTAGAGTGAATACAACCCATGCGCACGTACTTTACTGCAAGAAAGACACCATGCATAATTTGTTAAGGTTAAATGACGGGTCAGACTCATCATCTGTAACTTTGTCTGTAAATATCGATGACGAGCCAAAGGGTTAAGTTGGCGACACCAAAGAACGCGAACAAACAGTTAAACATTTTTGTTTGGAATTTTTTTTTAATTGATTCTAAAAATATGTTTTTGAACTGATCTGCCTGATAAAGTCACTGTGTACTCAAGTAATTCATTTTTTTTGGCCTTACGTCGATCATACGGATTTTGTCTCCAAAACTATCCTCTTACAACCCTTTCTATCCTCCTTCCATCCTGACACTGTTTGATCATCAGCCTTTTCAGGTCCATCTCTACGTGATGGAAAGATCGCAATCTATTTCAATAGGCTTTGTTCCAGATTCTTTGTAAGAGAACTTACACCCATATGTTATTACCGGCCTTTGTACAGTTTCATCTTGGACTTATGGCAAGATGTTAGATTTGAGAAATACATTGAGTCTAATTATCGTTCTTTTGCTCTGGCGGAATATTTGTCTTATTTCGATGACCATGCTAATTGTGCTGTTGAGGTTTACTCCTAGGTACTGAAATGTTTCTATGTTTTCGTAATTTTTGTTTTCTCTTATGGCACACTGTAAATTTTCGTTCCTGATGGTATCGTGGTTTTTGGTTAGTCTTCATTTACTCGTAATTCCATTTTCCCCGCTTCTTCCTCTAGCTTTGTTGTTTTGTACTATTGCCGCTAGTTCCTTTTCTGCTTTTTCTTATTACGAATTTCAGTGCCAAATTTAAATGGATCGGGGAGAGTCCATCCCCTGGTCTTATTCCTGTTGCTATTTTAAAATTTCGTGAGATTGTGCTCTTTATTCTTACATGACTGTTTGCATTTTGAACTTTTATTCGTATTAATTTTAATAGCTTCGCTGGGATTATCAAAACTTGTAGGACGTTCATAGTTTTTGTCTATTGATAGAGTGATATGCCTGTTTGAAATCTACATACAGTTAGTCCACCGCTATAATATATTCGCAGCATTTTTCTAGTACTAGTCTAGTACTACTACTACTAGTACTGTAAAATTCTCCCTGCTTTGTAAAGTACTCTCGGTATGTTATCCAGTCCTGGTGCCTTATTATTCTTATGCCTATTGATGCTTTCTCTGCATTTTTAACAGTGATTGTATTTTCGTTAGGTTCCGTCGTACGGCTTGGTATTAGTTCATCCCCACCGATTGAGCTCTGGTCGTTTATAAAGTACTAGAAGTATTCTGCCCATACTTGTAAGACCTTCCTTTGGTCCATATACAACTGACCCTCCACCGATCGTTCTTCCGTTGGTTTTGGTTCTCCCGGTCTTTTTAGTTGGTTTATTTTCCTGAAGAAAGTTCTAGCTCCGTTTTGTTGATAATCTTCACTTATGTCGTCAATACGTGCTCTTAATGAACCTGGCTGTCACAAAAAAGTAACAATAACATGGGTCCCAGGACACGGAGGACATCCGGGGAATGACAAAGCAGACGAACTGGCCAAACAAGGCTCGTCATAAGCAGTAATTGGCCCGGAACCCTCCTGCGGAATCTCCAAAACCGCAGTCAAACGATCCATAAAAAATGGGTGGAGACACAGGCCATACCTGGTGGACGAACTCACCAGGACAGAGACAGGCAAAACAGTTCCTTAAGAAACAATCGCCAAAATTCACGACCGAACTCCTGAACCAAGACAGGAAAATGGTCAAAACAATAGTAGGCCTGATAACAGGACACTGCAAGCTCAACAAACATATGAGCAAAAAGCCTGGTGGAAGAAGCACCATGCAGATTCTGCCTAGAGGAAGAAGAGGACTCGTTCCACATTCTATGCCACTGCGAGGGTCTAGCAAGGATTAGATATCATACGCTGGGCACTACAAACCCAAGCGCGGAGACTTTTACCCAAGCCCCTCGGGCTAATAGGACTAATCAAAGACTACTAATCAGCTAGAGCTGGTCATCTGAGATAAACAGGGACCCACAATAGACCTGAAAAGGTCGCGGTGCAATAGGCGCTGGTGCCACCCATATAACATCTATCTATCTATCTATGTCGTCAATTTCTCTCATATATGCTCTCTTCTTATCTCTGCATATTCGCTCGGAATTTTTTTTTGCATTTTTCCTTGTCCTTATAGATATATTTCTCTTGTCTCCTTTCGTTTCTTATAGGCTGTCTAACATTCCTCGTTCCTCTCCCAGCCTTGCGATATTAAACTTCCTGAATGGTTTTGCTCTTTCTTTGATAGTTGTTGACGTCCTCCACCTAAATTTCGTTTTTGCAATGGTCCGACCCTATATCTGAGCATCTATAACTTCCCACGTCCATTATTTATGAGGTGCGCCGCGCCGTTATTAATATATGGTCTATCGGATTTCTTACTCATCCTCCTGATGATATTCACGCCTGTTTGTGGATATTTTCTTTTATGAAGTAATTGTAGCAGATAAACCAAAAACATTCGTATTTTATTAATTTAACTCCTGAGTGTTCTGTGGCCATAAACACTCATCTAATCCTGATTAAATAGCTAATCAGTTCATTCTTTATTAATTTGATTCCCTTTCATTTGACTTACATAGCATATGATTAAAAGTATAAGAAGAAATAAAAATAACCCAATTTTCTAAATTTAATATGTAAACTTTGAATATGTATAACAATTCAATCATTAAAAATCAGCAAACAATCCACGATCGCAATTCAAAGTGTTTTTTTGTCTCATTCGTACAAATTATTCAATGTACATGCAGCATAGTTACGTGTCCGAAACATCCTGAAGACACAGAAATAATCGTGGAGCGTGTTCCGCGAAGAACTGCTGAAATGCAGGTCAAGAATCCAAGAATCCGCTCCGTTCATTCTACAAACGCATCGGCTCTGGCCGCGGGCGCAAAGTTTCACATTCGATCATTTGGCCATTCAGCACCGGCACTCCGAGACTGGTTTTTACGGGTGCCTACTAACACTAAAAGCTATTTTAAGTTATTACCTAGCGAAGATACTTTTCACAGCGGTCGATTTTTCGACGATCGACGAATTACCAGCACGTTAACGTACCTGTGCACTTTCTACTCGGAATCTGAGCGTTTTCTCCAGTTAAGAGAATGCTTATATCATTCACACATGACTAAATAAAGTCTTAAAAATATACCATAAAAATAAGAATTATAATAAATGAACTAATTGTAATAATAGAAAGTAACCGATAATATCTTGAGAATGTTGTATAATTTATTATAATGTTTCTGTATTACAGTAACAAATGTAAGGTGTGTCTAAAATTTCACACGAAAAAAAATTAAATGGCCTATTATCATTTGAAAATAATTATATTAAAATCTGCTATGCAAATAATAAGCTATACTAAAATTATAAATCCTTAATTATTAAAAAATAAATAATATATAATATTTCGAATATATAAAAATATTTTTTGTAATACAAATCAAACGAATAAGTCAGGCACACAAAATATAAGAAACAATTTAAAATGAAAACTTCATATATTTCATCAATCTTCTCGGCGTTCACTTCGTGGTAAATTGTCAATTTTTAAAATAAAGTAAACTTATAATATATTTATATGTTTGATATGTTTTTAAAATAAAGAAAACTTAAAACTTTTTTATACCACTTTTTATTACACTTTTCGTGACAAACAAGTATTTTTGATAATGATTACTGTATAATCGAAGCTATTCATGAAAAATGTAATAAAAAGTGGTATAAAAAAGTTATAAGTTTTCTTTATTTTAAAAACATATAAATATATTCAAAAGATTAAAATAAATTGTTTTCAAACATATAAACATATAAAGTAAGTAGTTTACTAAATAATTGACCTATCTAATTTTTAAGGACTTTTAAATTAAAAAGGTCAATGTCGCAATTTAAAATCCTGAAATTTATTTGATATGCGGGTATTTTTACAAAAGAAAGCTTAACTTGTCAAATATCATTTTACACTATTCTATATTTTAATTGCTATAAAGATATATTTTGCATTATGTAGCAGAAGATTAGATATCTGTGGCCGATAAAAAGTATTCTTACATAGCTAGTAACTCAATGTGATGATTTTAACCTTAATTAATCTACACCAATCATGACTCAAGATTGTCTTGACAATATTATGAAAGCAATATATTGTAAATACGCAATACAAAATCCGTTCAAATTGTAGGACTTGGTAAATCTCGAAATAAAGTAAAACCAAAACTACTAAAAATTATTTTCTAAAACACAGAGAAAATCGTGTTTTATTTCATCCTACATTTGAAAATGAAATACCATAGTAACGGTCACCACCATCCTGTTTCTATTAATTCTATCCTGAACTAAACGAAGATAAATTAACTAATTATTCAAAAAACAAAAATTTTGAAAACATCAAATTTACAAAAAATGGAGTCAAAGCGTCCAGAAGAATATTTATTATTCAAAGTATCGGTGCCCGCGGAAAAAGCAAATGCATTAGCAAATCCTGAACTATGACCAAAGAACATATATATTGACAAAAATCTCAAAATTAACACTTATCAATCAGAATGTACAAGAGATTGGAAATTTCTCAGATATTTTAAGCAAAGAATTAAACGAACTGAACTGCGATGTAATATGCATAACCGAACATTGGAAAAATGAATAGCAACTAGAATCAATAGTAGTTGAAAATTTTGCCATTTACACCAAACAAGGACTGGAATATTGTAAAATGCGGAGTATTTTTGAGTGCACTGCCATAAATGTTATAAATACTATAAAGCATAGTGTTATATAAACCGCTCAATTCTTGCGTTGACGATTTTCTTTTAAAACTTGAACTGCTCTTAGACCTAATAAGTAATGAAACTAAAAACGATTGTAATATTAATTTTAAAGGTAATAATCCCCACAAGGAAAACACAATTCACCTCGGTTTCCATAAAATATGTAATGAACCAACAAGGATTACACACAGCTCCCAAATGTGCATAGATAATACATTTCTAAATAATACTGACATTTGCGAAGGTGGTACCATTAATATGCATTTATCGGACCATTTGTGTCAAAAACTTAAAATTACTCTATATAAAAAAAAACAAGACCAAAAAACAAAAGAGTATTTAATGAAACTAATTTAAACAAATTTAGAGAAGCAATTAAATTTGTAAATTGGAACGGTGTTTATAACATAATCGAGTCAAACGTAAATGAACAATGGAACTTGTTTAGGAAGTCTTTAAATATTAAATTTGAAAAATATTTTACTGCATCTTCCACAAATAGAAAATATGCAAAAAACACAAATACAGAGAAACAGATCCAGAAATACAGAGGAACTATCAAAGTGCAAAAGTGAACTTGATATATTATATGTAATATCAAGACATGCAACTATGTACTTCTTAAAAAAAACTGTGTAATAGTTTATTACAAAACCAAACAATCCAACTAAATGCGTCTGGCAAGTAATTAATGAAGTTAAAGGTAAAAGTACAAAATTAAACCAGACAATAGAAATTCCAGGCAACACAGAAGAAGTAGCAACAGAATTTAATAAGCACTTTCAAAGCATTGTCCCAAAATTAGCGTCAAATCAAAATCATATAACATACACTGATGACTTTCAACAAAATAGTCACAGTATTTTTATAAAACGCTAACCTAATGTGATTGTTATAATATAATAAATAAATTGAAAAACACCCTATCAACAACATACCCATGTATAGTAATAAAACATTGTGTTATGGAATTAATAACCCCACTAACATATATAAGTAATAACTCCTTCGTGCATGCAATATTTCCCGACATATTAAAAGATATTAGAATATTTAAAAAGGCATGAAAACGAAGATAAGAAATTCCAGGCCTATTAGTCTTTTGTCGGTATTTTCGAAAATATTTGAAAATGCAATGCTTAAGTTCAATTAACAATAACATACACAATATTGTAAATTATGCGGATGATATAAGAATATTAATATCCGCAAAAAAATGAAATGGCAATAGAAGAGGCCTCTGTAACATTCAATTCAATTCAATCTTGGTTTAATTAATAATTAACGAAGAAAAACAAACATAATGTTATTCAATAAAAAAGCACTAAGCCCGGAAAATCAAATTGAGTTAATGGATAAAAATCCATAAATATCAGTCAAATTGTTAAATTCCTTGGTATGTATATTGATAATAAAATTACTTGGAATGAACATATTAACTCAATAAGGAATAAATTAAACTCAGACATATCCATGCTAAGGAAACTATCGAAATACCTACAGAAAACGGTTGTAAAGACCGCATATAAAGCAAATTTTGAAAGCGTCATGCGCTATGGAATAATCTTTTGGGGAAATAACAATAAATAAATTCATTCATATTATAACTATGGTTTTATACTCGTCAGGAACAGAATACATAAAGTGCTAGATAAGTTATTAAAATAAATCAAATGCCCAAAAAATATTTATTCTTCAAAGCTAAAAGTTACAGGAAATAATAATAAAAGTACAAATTATATTACAAGAACAAATGACTACATCTATCCCCAACACAAACTCAATGCAATAGAATATTCAGTTCAATACTATTCAATTAAATTATATAATTCACTTCCCAATAATATTAAGTCCACAAACACGACTTTAAAAAAGAGAATTAACTGAGTTCTTAGTTGAATGTGAGCCCTACTCAACTGAAAAATTCATTAGTAAATGTATTATAGAAATAAATAGACTTAAGCTAATACTTTTATCACCTTTATGTATATTTCTTCTTAAAGTTATATTAAATAATATTAGATTTATGCTAGTTTATAAGTTCTGACGCAAATTTCATTTTGTACATGTACATGACACTTTGAAAAAAGAGATATTATTATTAATTTATTGAACATAAACCTGTTTTAAAAGCTCTAGGTACCATCTTATCATTTTTAAAGAGAAAATAAGTGAACGTTTATATTTTTAAATATACTCTTTGCTAGAAAATCTGAAAAGCTTTTGGTAGAATTTCGTGCACCAAGTGTTTCTTTACACGAGACCAATTGTTTCCCTCGAATATATATAAAAAAAATCAATTTTGAAAACTAAACAAAATTCAAAAACTACCGTATTTTTCGGACTATAAGACGCACCTTTTTATATAGAAAATACAAAAGCAACACCTATAGAATGAATTTATTTCTGGCAAATAAAATTAGAAAAAATAATTAAATATACGTTAAACAATTTGTGAGTGAATATGAAAACGATATGAATTTATAATGTTAATCAACATATATATATAACATTTCAGCCAAATCGAATGTAGCGTAAATAAAAAATAGGGTTGCCGTTAAAAAAATAGCCGATAACGTCATATCTCACATTTGGGAGACGCTGTATAAAATTTTATTACATCAAAAAGAGGGCAATTTAAAATATTAATCGACATATTCGAGCATATTTTCAAAAAATAAACTTTTATGATTTACTGAATTTATCCAAGTTATTTTGCAACGTTTTAAAGTAATAGATATATTTTTTGAATTTCATTATATTGTGTTGCATCTTTAATTAGTTTCATCATACCACCAAGCTACAACTTTGATTCTGAACAATGGGATGTAATGCATTATTATTTATATTTAATTATTGAGTCAGTGTTCACTTGCACAAATAAATATACATCAATGCTAAAATAAAAACTCTCTTAAATTAATTTAATTTATTGTGTAATAATTGAGTATTATGTTTACGATACTTAAAAGAATCAATCGAAATGATGTTTTAGTAAAACAAAATTAAATCTTCTTACTTTCACTCTCTCAGTCTAAGTATCAATTGCTATTAGTGCATCTAGGTCAGACCTAAATCTAAACCTTGATTCATAGTTTTTCTGCATAATATATCTATTCTTACATAACCTATGTTTTTATTATTTATTTTTTGGTCATTTTCTATTTTTTCAAGTAATCTATATAAGCCAATACATTTAAGAAGTTTATCAAGAAATCAATATAAATAATACAAAATGGTGAAGAGGCCGTACTAATTTCCTACTAGAGTGTATGTAAGTAATTAAAATAATAATAAATAAACTTTATTTAGCACTGCTGCTATATAAAATATAGTTATAAAATTCATAACAAATATATATATATATATATGAAATGTCTTATGTTATTAACTTATATCACTTAATCTTACAAATACAAAATATACTCAGTAACATGGAAATCGCAATAGCAAGAAGGTTTTTTTATCAAACCTACAATCATTTAACTTGTAAAATTTAATAATTGATTAAAATTTCAAAGAAAAACTATAATTTATTATTATTACTATAAATATAAATCTTCTTCTTTGTGGCATCAATTCTAGTAGGTAGTCTATTATCTCTTGAGGTATTGTATCCCAAGCAACCTTCAATTTATGCTGTAGAGCTTACTGTGTCTATGGAGGATGCTGTAAGTTCTCTAGGCTTCTCCCCATTATGTTCCACATATACACAATGGGCGAAAATTAGGAGATCGGAGTGACCATACCAATATATTGACATTATCCTCCGCAAATCGGTCTATATATAAATAAATATATTGAAGGGCAATGCTCGGAATATGGGTCTTCCAACTGCCAAAGAAACGGAAGAATATAGGATTTTATTTAATGAATACCAAACGTGAATTACATCTATAAGTTATATCATCCACAGCATAAGCCATACAATTTAAAGACTCTTCAATAGAAAATTCCATATTGCGACGTTTCCCCAGTCTTCGTCTGACCATTTTACGGTCTGTTCCCAAACAGAATCGGGATTTATCAATAAACATCACCCTATGCCACTCTAGGTTTCAATGCAGGAAGTGCGATATTGATGCTCTTAAGGCAACACCCGAGGAAGCTACCACGAAAATTGCCACCTAACTCAGTAGACGGGAGCGGTCTGGTTGTCCACCAGAAGAACTGGACGAAGCACGATCCTACTCACAGGTCATGAGATGCCGATCTCCCAGAACATAAAGTACCTCGACGTTATGGTCGACTCAAACAGATATTCCAACTCCCAAGTCATTAGAGCAGCCGAATGCGCTGCAAAGTCTAGCATGACTGTGGCCAGGCTTATGGCGAACTTCGGAGGTCCCTCGGAAAGTAAAAGAAGAGTTCTTCTGGAGGTGGCCAGATCAAGGCTCCTTTACGCCGCTCCGGCCTGGGCTGAATGAGTTGAAGCCAAACGTAGCGCCGAACGGCTCCACAGCGCTCTTAGACCTGGTGTACTGAGAATCGCCAGAGCAGGACGGTATCGACATACGCGGCTGAAATCCTGGCAGCTACAACACCTCCGGTTCTGGAGATCGTTTCCAGGTCCTCCGCTTACGTAGCGATTAGGGCTGGTGCGGATAACATAACGTTGGCTAACTGACAGGCCAGGTGGGAAGTGGCGGTAAAGGGAGAGTAGACTAGGGGGCTGATACCAGACATTCGGCCATGTGTGCGGCGCGAACATTTCGAATTTGACCACTTCTTGGCCCAGTTTCTCTCGGGCCGCTGTTGTTTCGGGTCATATCTAGCCAGGATCGGTAAGGAACCAGTGCGATCACTGCGGCGCGGAAGTGGACTCTCCCGAACACATCCATGTGAAGTGCAGTGCGTGGTCGGTTCACAGAGAGGCTCTGAAGGCAGCACTCGGCGCCTGACACAGTGGTGGGCTTAATGTTGGAGAGTGAAGATAAGTAGACTGCGATGGATTCGTTTGCCAATGCGGTGCCAGGGGTGCCCGGGTACCAGGGGTGAAATGTGTGAGCGAGCCACTGGAACCCGGTAACAAGAGTGAGAGGAGGTTTAGTGGGTAGGGCCTATTCAGAAGGAATAAGAGGAGTCCCACAGACCTCTGTTAGAAGAGACGTACATAAAGCATTCAGATGTCCAAGAAGATATTTGCACCCTCAGCATCATGGACAAAAACAAGGGTTAGAGTGGAAAAACGTCGCAGCTGCACGAACTCCGCCCATCTTCATCCATCCAAAATTTTTGTACGTTTTGTTTTATATTTGTGTATATTCATATGTATTTATTTTTTTGGAAAGAAAGCTAAAGGCTTTTTTTATCCTCACGAGGTGGTGTCGCTTAGCGTCCCTACACTGCGGCCTCCGTGGTCCTTTTGTGCGCCTCTGGCTGTTTTACTCCTTTTGAACTCCTGTATCTTCTAAGAAGTCCAGGAGTTTCTGCCAAGGGATATTCCTTAGCTGTTCTACAGGAAGCATGGGCTTCCCGAGTTTCGCCTTGCGTTCATGTTTGTATGCTTCGCAAGTGCACAGTAGGTGTTGGCGAGTTTCCTCTTCTTCCAGACACCCACGGCATAGGGGGTTTTGGTCCTTGGGTATCCATACTAGCTGTGTTTCTCTTGTTGTCGACAGTGTATCCAGTCTGTTTATACAAGTCATGACCAGCCTGGACTGCACTATCGGTGATGCTAGCGCTTTTATGGCTGCGTGGCTATCCGTCATAATGGTAATTGGTCCTTTGTTAAGTCCCGACTCCATTACGTGATGAGCACACCAGTCAATGGTGACTATTTCGGCCTGGAAGATAGAGCCATGCTTCCCTAGAGCAATCGCGAATTGTTTGCTCCGGTTGCAGCCTCCATAGATACCAGCCCCGGTTTCTTTAGTATTTTTGACCCCGTCTGTGTACCAGATGGTTCCTTTACTCGTTCCCGGATATGTTCCATTTGTCCATTCACTCCGCTGTTGTATGATCGTTTTAAATCTGCGGGATGGGTGTACGATTTTGGTGAAATCGGACCTCATTTTTAGTGTCTCTTCTTCTTGTAGTACTTTAAATCTTGCCGGTCTTGATGGCCCCATATTTAATGTGTGTCCATTTATGTACATCCTAAAGGCTAAAGGCTAATAAACATAAACATAAACATTCCTTCTCTCAAAAATAAGGTTCCAATGCAGTCACAACATAAGCAATTTACAATGTTGCTATCAATGTTGAGCCGTTAGTGGTAACATAAGATGAGGATTATAAGTTGAAAGTTCTAATTTTGCGGTAAATTGTTCGAAGATTTACAGGATGACCATCATTAGCTAATCATAAATTAGCAATTGATCTGGTACTGGAGAATCACTCTTTTGTTGTCATAAGTCGAAGGTAGCGGTATTAAACCACATTTGTTCTTCTTTTTCTACCGGTTGCTCTTATACGAAATTGCGGGGTATCTCTGGTCTCTCTGATAGCAATGTATTAGGGAGAATTGGTTTCGGTAAAGGCGATTATCAATTTCTATAATCGAAAAACTACATTCGTACAAACCAACGATACAACCTCTGTCGAAAAGCGAAAACAGCAAAGAATCGAACACCATTTCGTAAAATATACACCTGATAAGAAAACCTGTCAAATAAGTTATTGCCACTTGATCTTTATGAAGGAAATTTTGATAACTTTAACGTTTATGTTGAGTTTTGTCAAAAAATACATACTCCTTCTTGATGTTGTCCATATTTAGTAAATACTCAATTCCGGGTAACTACATGCCACTAAAAGCTTAATAAAAATTCAATTTAAAATTTGATTTCAAAATCGAATTTAGTTTTAAAGATACAAACCTGCACTTACCTTACTTCAGGGTCTATAATGTTCAGAACTTTCGATGTGTTCAATTGTCAAAAAAACAAAAATTGAGAAAAATTAAGCTTAATTATTTGGTTAACAACTGACAGTTGTCATTCAGTGATATGAATACGTGCGCTTGATAAAAAGGATGCTGAATAAATCATGTTACTTTAACTGGATATATTTTGGAAATCCTCTGTCCTTCGAAAAATGATTATTCTTTATAAATTTTATTATTCTCTACAATTTTTTCTTATATAATTTTTAAATCAACAAACCATGCATTTTTTTAAATTTCAATTTCTTTCTCAAAAAGCATGATATTTATTCACATATTGTTTGAATATGAGTAGTCGAGTTTTTTATTATCTATAATTTTTATTTGGTAAATTTTGTAAAAGGTTTAGGGTTTTTAAAGAAAATCTGGAAAAACAAAAAACGCCCGGTGCACGAATTTTTACCGGTATTATCCAACAAAGAAAACTTATGTCAGAAGTCTCCTGCGAATACGGATAGATATATTTTAAAAATGGTGAAATTGTAATAAGGGAGCTTTAAAACATATATTCCCGTTGAAAATTTGAATCCAAAAAAATTACGATCACTTGTACTTCTTATAGGGAATATTTAAAAAGTGAACTCAAATCACCGAATCACCATTTGTATTAGGTTCTAAGTAGAAATTTTATAACATATTTCTTTTAAATACCAAAACAGGCAATAAATAAACAGACAGTGAAATTGATTCCTGTATTTAATACAATGAAAGTAAGTAAGGTGATTTTAACCTATAATTTAAATCATTAATAATATACTACCAGTACCATAAAAATTGTAAAATTCTTCGAAACGGATATATCGAGCATAGAATTTGAAAATTTCATGCTCGTAAAATAATGAATCTATTTTATATAATAATTTATAGAGTTTAAAAAATGCATATACAGCTGCATTCTTTTATATAAAATATTTTTTTTTATTTTAGCATATTTTCAACAACCACTGTTGAATTGTAATTGTAATTAGAATTTTTACATATTGTAATGGGAATATAATTTTCCGTATGCCCTTGAGATTCCTCTGACATACTAAACAAGATATTTCACATTCCTTACCAACTTGTTAGTACATTAAAATATATAATTTACGAATAAGCTTTCTCCAATTACCATAATTAAAAATAACATATTTTTGTAGGATTCTGCTTATGTCAAAAATTATTAATTTAATATTGCATTTCTTAAAATGTAACAGTAAATTTTAAATGATTATTGTGATTTCTAGCCCCTGAGTGTTATTTCGGAACCATCAAATCTATACCTATGCAAAACGAAAGCATAATGTAAATATTTTGTATTTGTTAAAAATAACTATATTATATTTAATGTTTATCTTACAAATGTTTTACCCTTATGGTAGGGTAGTGTCGAACTCCTACCGACTAAAAACTCTTTTCCACGATCGCTCTTGTGTCTAGTCCTTGACGAAAAGATCTTTTCTAATCGGATCTCAAGAGATGGATCGCTAAGACTTTATTATATTAATATATTTCAAACGTAATTTATTATTTATTACTTCATGTTGTTTACAACTAGTTCTACCTAACGTAATGTATCAAAATTAAAATGTCGCGCATTTAAATAAGTGGCTCCATCTAATTCGAGATGCTATAAGTTATACATACTACAACAAATATAAACGAAACCTGTAATTTTTCCTCAAAATTGCAAAAAATAAAGTAATTACAATGATTGCTTTTTAATTTAATAGCTATGTATTTTCTGAAGTACTTTTTGCTGTTTTCTATTGTATAATTTATTTAATGCTAATTTACGCCACTTTCCGCAAGGTATGCTGTCATCTATCGGCGATTTTATATTGGTCAAATGTCTTTTGACACTTGTTGAATGTTTTGTTCGTCTAACCTGTTGAACGTGGTGCAATAGTTTTAATATTTTGGGAAAACCCGCCTGACAACATTAAATAGTTGATATTCCAGGTAAAATCCACATGTATAATTGATTTATTGCCGACATGACTGGAATCTATTTTTAGCGGGGCATCCTCCCATATTTCTTGCAAAATGGACAAGTTGAGAAGAGCATTAAGTGGTGATGATGAAGATGACGAAGAAAGGGATATCATGTCCCAGGTCAGTTATTTTTAAAGTATAAAACAATAAGTAACATACTCGAAACCTTAAAAACATTATGTGTGTATATCAGTGAAATTTGGCCATGACTTCAATGCGATTAACATGAAAACGTTGTTTATAAAAGATAACAGAATAACCAAATAATTCTTTTTCAATTAGCCTTCGTTTCTATTGTATTAATTTTATCTACATAAATAAATATATATTTTTTGAAATGCTGGTTTTAATAGTTTAAAAAACTTATAAATAGATGCAGTTATTATTAAATACAAGAAATTTAAAAAAATGCAAATGTAGGTATATCATTTCAATACATTTGGAGATAAGATAGTTATCAAAGCATATAAATTGATTATGAATATAAATAATTTGTATAAACAAACGGATTTTATTATTGTTTAGAATAATTTGATGGATTTTTGTATATTAATACAACATATTATATGAAAGATTTTATCTGTGAATCAGAACCGAAAAAAATATATATAAAAACAATGAACATATAAGTCTTAATCCCAAATGGTAAAAGGGGAAAAGATTAATTAAATATAAATTATTCAACAAAAATTATTACTTCAAATTTGTATCTGCATGAAATGATGGTATAGATTGGTTGCTTGAGTTACGTGAAGATCAAATTAATTTGATAAATAAAGCACTAATAATCTTTCTTTACAATTTTATTTGATTAACCAAATGTACATTTCGGACACAAAGTGACCATTATCAAGCATTAGTGCTAATCCATTGATAATGGTCACTTTGTGTCCGAAATGTACATTTGGTTAATCAAATAAAATTGTGAAGAAAGGTTATTAGTGCTTTATTTATCAGATGGTATAGATAATGTAAATTAATAGATAGGTATAGTTATTTGTAATTCAACAAATATAGTGAGAAAACAAAGTTTATGAAGTTTAATTTCAGTAAATTAATTTTTTTGACAGGGTTATCTTTAACACGTTCGCCGCCAAGCGAATATTTCACATAAGTGCTGGTTTGGATCCAGCGTGACCGCCGGCGATCATAGCTAATATAAGGAATAACTACAAATTATTTCCCCGGCGTGCAAGAAACGGCGACTATATGATCGCCGGCGGTACATGTGGCGGTGAACGTGTTAAACTTTTATAAAAGTTATTATAATCATAGTATTAATAGTATAATCATTTAGGGCTAATTTCTTTGAATAGTAGTTATGTTGTTAAGAGAATTTCTTTGTTAAGTTGTTCTCATAAAATATAATAATTAACAAGTCTTTTTTTATAATTATATTTCAATAAAGTTTATTTTATTAATACATATTTATTTCTTTGTCATCTTTTTTGCTATTGAATTTAGTGTAAACAAAAATTTAGTAAATAAACTATATACTAATTATTTATTTTCAGTTTAGGGATTCGACAACAATGAGCTGGGGGACCAGGATAAAAGCATTTATCACCTGCTTTATAATTGGAATACTGCTTACTATTCTCGGATCTTTTGCACTATTTTTAGGAGGATTAACTCTATTCGCTATATTTTATACTTTGGGAAACATAGTGTCAATGGTGAGCACATGTTTCCTGGTGGGACCATTCAATCAAGTGAAAAAAATGTTTGCGCCGACACGTGCAATAGCTACGATACTTGTGATCGTATCTTTCTGCCTAACTCTAGTTGCAGCAATTCTTGTAAGTTTACACAATATAAGATATTTTATATTGTGGGTATAATTTGTGGTATGCATGTAAAATCATATAGTGCATGAAATATGTGCTAATGATTCATAAAAACAACTGATGATTCATACAAAAGTCATTTTATATGTCTGAATGAAGTAACATAGGAGGAAGTATTGGATTTTCTGTTGTGCTGGTTGAAACTTTAGATATATTATTAGATGTTTACTTTTGTATAAAAATACTGGGCATCCATCAGTATTAATTAAAGGTGGTATAAATAATTTCTTATCCAGATTTAACCTGTCAAATTAAGGTTAATTTTTATCATTTATATTCATTATTGTAATTAAGCTAAAATAACAATAATTATATCATATGGTAACAGTTTTAGCACATCTGATATGATTAAAATAAAAAAATTACAAAATTGTGTTTGTAAATTGCTAATCTTAAAAAACCAGTTTAAACGTAAAGATCTTTTATTGAGATTTACCATTTTATACAGGGATTTAATTGTATTTGGATACAGCTATGTAAACCAACAGACGACACCACAAGTAAAAACTGTTGAATGCAAAACAGTTTAATTACAAATTTTGTATTTTTGGTAAATCTGAAACTAAGCTCATTTAAAAAAATGTTATTAAGAATGAGGATGTTAAGCTACTGGACATCTTAAACTTATCTAAAATAATAATAAAAACATCCTTAAACATACAAACAGATATTTTAAATAAAAGACACATATTTTATAATAAATAAATTTATATTTTTAGTGGCACAAACCTGTATTAGCTCTACTCTTCATTATCATTCAGTCAGCTGCTTTGACGTGGTATTCGATTTCCTATATTCCATACGCAAGAGATGCGGTAAAGAAGACTGTCTCAGCCTGCTTGGTGTAAGATAACCTACTTATAAATAAATAATTTATATTCTAAATGCATGTGATCTTTATGAAATTAATATTTTATAAGGTATTTACACTCTATTATTGTACAAAATATATTTGATTATTAATAATATGGATTTTAATTTTTACGCATTTTTTCTTCAATTAAGAATAAATTATTGTTTCGTTTATTTTATGTCAACATTTTATTATCTAAATAAAGCCTTTTTCTTTACTTATATACTTAATATTACCAATGTTATTATTTTCTAGTGATTATATATAGGGAGTATTAAATAAAAGATTTGTTAGAATTTATTGGCTTCATTACTGCAGTAGTTTTTATATTTATAACTAGAGAGCGGATTTCTAGCATTATGCTTATCCATAATATTAATAGCATCGAAAAAAATTCTTAATATCTATACGAATCTTGAAGAATGTGATTACTTAGCGCTAAGTTTTTTTTTGCTTATTTTGACTTTTTGTGCTTATTTTGACTTTTTATGCTTATTTTCATGCATTTTTAGATTCTGATGCTTATTTGGAGCATTTTCTTAAAAATTAAAATAAAAATTTTACGCTGATATTAAATTTATGTGCTAATATAAAGCATTTGTATCTCATCATTTATAGATTATATTTGTATTAGATATTTTCTTCGTGTCTTTTGACAACATAATTGTTTAAAATCTTCATAATATGATACAATAATTATAATGAATTTTATTATTAATAAATATTAGTACAAATTACCAATTTACAATGGATTCGTTTATAAATAAGTAGATATAATAGACCGTCTCATTATTCAGATAATACAGACGAACGCTTCATAGGAATCACACCTATGATATTCCGGATGTAAACGTCGTTAAACTAGGCCCAAACAGGGGCCCCAGTAAGTATTAAATGTAAACAAATTTAAGTCATAGCTAATAATCAGGTGTTCTGCAACCGTATCAATTTTCTACTCGGCAAAAATACGGATGGGACGACTGGCGCATATTTACCGTTTTCGTTAATTTTCATATTCAAACTCGCATTCATAAACTATTGAATTGACATTCCAAAAACTTTGCTTATTTATCAAAAATTATTATATGCGTGAATCGTATTAACCTGGAGAATCACAGATAAATTATATTATATAATTCACATGTATATTTAACCCATAATGCAAAAGGTGAAAACCACAATACAAGAATTAATTAGAGACTATCCAGAATTAACAAGTGAAAATTATACATTATTTTGTAAGGCATGTTTAAAAATAGTAAGTTTTATTTTAATTCTCAACCGCATCCTAACTAGTCAAGACTTGTATGTAAAACATGTTATAACAACACTTCATCAAGAACGTTTGAAAAAGTTCAAAGTTGAACTAAAAAAACAGCACAATTTCACAATCTTTAGCATTTTCAACAAACGATGGACAATTTAAATTAAATTTACATTTGTGCAAAATACGTTTACATTCGAATATCCCTTTAAAAAATTACAAAATAATGCATTTAAATCTTTCTTGGGAAAATATTTTAAAATGCGCATTCTAGAGAAAAAATTATGTAGCTCTTGCGTAGTATGAAACCATACAAAAAATTAAAGATATTATTAACAATAATTATATGTGATGATGAAACCACAGACGCTTGTTTAATTGAATAATAGGAGTTTAACATGAAGACATCTGACCAATAGTATTTTGATATATACAAAATAATTGAAGAAAACTGATAATAACATTATAGCAAAATTCATAAATGATGGACTGACAAGCTTATTTTTGCCGTAGACAATACCAAGTTACAAAATTTTACTAATAATGCATTTTGTGCATTGTAGAAGTTTAGCACATGGATAGAAACAAATTTCTGAAACTATAAGAATGAAATTTCCATTTGTAGATTTAATTAAATATAGAAAAATACTTCTTATATTCTTCTGTGAGTGCAATTATTCAAGAAGTCATTACCTGATATCTCACTGCCCCATAAACCAGTGCTAACAAAATGGGGAACTTGGCTATATGCTACGATGTACTATGCAAACAATTTTGAAGAATTTAATAAGGTTATATACAACTTTCCCACGACAAGCAAATCAGTTAATGACTGTCAAACAGTTCTTAAGAAACAAGAGCTTCCTTCAAAACAAGTTAGTTACATAAAATCGCGTTTAAATTTTGTGAGCAATACAATCAAATCTTTATAAAAGCAGATTCATTTTAAAAAATACCTGTACGCATTGGCCAAGAAATCAAAATAATATCGAAAGAAGTATTCGGTGAAAATAAAGGATTTTTAATATTAAATAAATTAAACTTGATTTTGAATGGCAATTTTCAAATGGGTCCAGCTATAATTTAAAATAAAGAGAAGCTTTTCCACTTTTAAAAATTTATTGAGCCTCAGAAGTAATAATTTTTACTAGAACAACATTTAATGATCTACTGTTTTCATGAATAGATTTTAGTTATTTTAAAATGTATACAAAATTACAATTTAATTTTTAAATACTTACATGATATTATATATTGCGTAAAGAAAGTATGTTTATTTTAATTTTAAGCAGAATTTCTATGTAAAATATGTTGATAAACGTGTAACATATTAAGAAAATATAGTTTTCTTTAGTGCTTTTTTCGTGTTTTTATGCTTTTTTTCCTGTTTTTATGCTTTTTTTCTCTAAATTTTGTGCCTTTTTAAGTACTTTTTTTCACATTTTTTAAGCTTTTTTATCCGCTCTCTATAACAAATTGTCAAAATTAGCTTTTTTTAATTGTTTATTAACTGATATTTGATTTTTACTTGTCACTTGGAATGATTGAAAAAAAGATTTTTTCAGAAAATATCACATCATAAAATGGATAATAAAATCATTTAATATAATTATACACTGTGTACATAAAGTAAGGAATAAATTCGATTAATTCACGGCATTTTCTTTCGGAAAAATTGCGGAAACATGTATTTAATTTTTTTGAGATAAAATTCAAATGAACAGGGTGTCCCAAAATTGAGATACGACCCCTAAGTTGAAATTTTCAAATGAGAACCCCCATTTTTTGTTGCATTTATGGATTCTACGTAACATTCTGAGTATTTTTCATGTAGCATACCCTACGTCTATATTCAGCTTTTTTTAAAGAAATAGAAAATTATCTTTATTATGATAAAAGATATGAGTTCAAAATACAGAGTAAAGTTGTATTTATTTGTTTCCATAATCATTCTACTTTTATTCATTTAATAAACAACATTCCAATAACGTAAAAAAATTTGAATTACCTAATTGGTCAGTTTTGGTTTGACTTTATTTGAAAAAAGAGCAATCTTACAATACGTTTATCGACAACACAAAGAATTCAAATTCTGATGACAGAGTGCGAACTCAACGTAAGGAGTGTGTTTTATTAAATAACAAATATCTGGACAGACCAATAAACTAGTCAGTAGTCAGCAAAATTTTCGAGATTTTGGTTCTATAGAAGATAAGCCAAAGAAAGGACGCCCTGCAATTGAGTAAATATTTTACGAGCTGTAGAAGAAAATCAACATATTAGCATTCATCAAGTTGGCTGTATCCACGCTACCCCTTCTTCCTCTGTATATAAGGTTTTACGATCAGAAAAGTACCATCCTTATAAAATAATACTGGTACACGAATTAAATGAAGATTATCCAGACCGATGAATGCAATTCTTTCAAACCGCTTAATGAATATGTGCCACAATTTCCCTCGTCATGTTGAAAACATTTTGTTCTCAGACAAATCAACATTATTGGGCAAAAAAAATTCCAGATAGATGCGAGAACAATACACAATATCCTAAAAAAATAATGTTTGGGCATTACTTTTTTGGAGAAACATTGCACGGTCCACGATATCTTGATTTCTTACAACAATATCTAACCCCTATTTAAGAAATTTATTTCCCTGATGATCTCATGTTGCATGACGAAAATTTATGGTTCATGCAAGATTGTGCTTCACCACGTTATGCAGTTCAGGTTAGGCAATATCTCGACCAAGTAGCATTTTCCAACAGATGAATTGGAAGGTGTGAGCCACCAAGGTCTCCCGATCCCAATCCTTTGGATTCATTTCTGTGGGGTCATCTCAAAAAATACAAAACTATACCTGAAGAGAATGTGCAAACATTAGTCAAGAAACAATAAATAGGGTTGAGCATGAAGTTATCGATCATTTGAGATAATGCCAGGCATTAAATTAAATTTCTTTGCCTGAAGAAGACACAGTGTGTCTAAACAATTGTCGTGAACAGCAAAATAAATATTTGTGTTATCGTATTTCATTTACGGAAATTTACAAAAGTGATTAGAATATGAACTTTCAACAACTAACAGCCTCAACTATTCAGTCATTAAATTAAAGTAAATAATTATTGTTCTTTGTTAATTCGCATGTTTCGATGAGACCATGTTATCTTTTACCAGAAATAAAATATTAATAATAATAAAAATAAACCTTTATTTGGCATCCATTAAATATACATAATTACATCTACTAAACTATCTTCTACCATAACAAAAAAAAACAAAAATATAATCCTTCTATATCTTATTTCACTCCACCCTTCTCCTCCCTCTCTCTCATCCTATTCTCCTCAGCACATTTACCCTGGTCTCGTCCTCATTCATCCAGTCCGTCATCCTCCTGCATCCTTCCACCCACTCATCATTCACCCCCTCACATTCCTCCGCCAAATGCCCCCAAGTATCCCTCCCATTCTTATACAAAACGCACTTCCCATAACTCTCTGTGGGATCCACCACTTTCTCCCTCTTTCATCCGACTTACACCTCGCCCTTGCCATTGTCATCTTATCCTCTCTTTCCATTCCGCTCTCCTCTAAATACTTCGGCTTTTTTCCATGTTTTTTTTTATTTGATGAGAGGAGAGGAAATCTTACACAGACACCCTCGTAAAAGGGTAGTGTCGGATTCTTACCGACTAAAACCTCTCCTCATGGACTTGATCGCGAGCAAGATCAGAACCAGAGGTCTATGCTAGCGGGAACGTCAGCGAAAAAATCGCAAGAATTCATGTAACCGTCCATCCAGCTGAACGCCCTTCCCGCTAGGGAAGCATCGCCGCCAGTCGGCCGGTGGATGTTGTGTGAACGAGGTTGTCTAATTATTGTTAATTACAATTTGTCTTGGGCGACGATGTCTGTTGTCTGCCGAGTATTTTGAAAAAATTAATTCCATGAGGAGGATTTTCGTCAATTTTACTGTAAAAATTTACAGAAATCTCTTTTATGAACTCCAGTACACTCGGTACCCTCATGTCCCTGTGTATGAGTTTCGGACATATTGTGGTGCATTTAGCACACGTATGAGGGCGACATTTGGGTGCGCTGGAGACGAGCCATTTGCGATGACCTGCAGTAACCCCATATCGGTGCAGCGAACGTTAGTTGCAGCCTAATCATTGTGAAGAGCTTAGCCCTGTTCTTATATGATAATTTTGACTTATTGTTGATTATAGGCCACAGCTTGCTCAGCGAAGCTTTGGCTTTCTGGATGACATGAGAAATATTATTTGACCAGTTTAGACGACGGTCGTCGCTAGCAGTCGGAATAGGAGTATTTGCGTATATCAGAGCAGGTGTGTTAATGATACGGCCTCGCGGCTTTGAAAAGTGCTTTGCAACACTCTTCTCGGCGTTGATGGCCAGACGCCATTTGTCGGCCCACTCCTCGTAAGAGTCGAGGGCAGCCTGTAACTTGTTCTCCAAGTGACACGGTGGTGCCTCCTCTATAAAGGAGAGCAGTGTCGTCCGCGTATTGAGCGATCATGACCGGTGCAACGTCCGGCACGTCGCCCGTGTAGATGTTAAAAAGAGTCGGGGACAGGGCGGAGCCCTGGGGGACGCCAGCATGAATTGGTCGTTCACTGGAGAACAAATTATTTATTTTTATGCAGAATTTCCTCTTGCGAAGGAAATAGTTCGTGAACCGAATTAAGTATTAGGGAAAATTCGCCCTAATCATTTTGTAGATGAGGCCTGCGTGCCAAACCCTATCGAAGGCTTTTGAGACGTCTAGAAAGACAGGAGCTGTGTCTCTTTTGATTGCGAATCCTTCTGCAATGTATTCTGTCACTCTCGACAGCTGGTGCAGCGTTGAAAGGCCGGCTCGGAAACCGACTTGCGAGTCCGGTATTATTTTGTTCTCATTCAAGAACGATGATATTCGTTTGAGCTGAACTTTTTTAGGTCGATAGTTTTGGGGAAAAGATGGAGATTTCCCCGCTTTTAGAATGTTGACAACCCCGCCAACTTCCATTGGTCTGGAAAATGACCTAGACGCATGATCGCGTTCGTTACGTTAAGCAACGCACATCTACCCTTGCGACCGAGGTTTTTAACCATCAATGTGGAGATTCCGTCGTGGCCAGGTGCTTTTTTGTTTTTAAGCTCTTCCGCAGTGGCATGATGACATTTCCACTTACGGTTGTTGTTTCTTATATATTTTGCTACGACGGAATTTACTTCGGAGACGAAAAAAACGTCATCGCTAGGATTTAGCGTGAATTGCCGCTCCAACGAGTCAGCGAACGCCTCCGCTTTGTCGTGGTCAATGTATACGAGGCCTCTTTCACCGTGAATCGCGTGATGATGGTTCTTACGATTGAGGGACTTAGTGAACTTCCAGACAGAGTTTGGATGTTCGTTCATCGCCTCAATGCGGCGGTCCCATCGTTCATTGCGAAGTGCACGGGTTTGTCCCTAACGGCGCGGCGCGAGCTAGTGTTCGTTAGGTCCACTAACTCGGGGGTGAGTGTGATAGGCTCGACTTTTGAGGAAATTCTGCTCGTCGTTGCGTCGCTACTAGCATGACTGACGAGAGTTTCGACACGGCATTGTCAATGTCCGATTTTGTGCGGATGATCGTGAGTGGAGAGATGGAAGATTCCACTTTATTTTTGTACTTAGCCCAATTTATGGACTTAATTTCTCTGACAGGGCGCTCGGCGCCGATTGCTACGTCCATAATGACCGGATTGTGATCAGAACTTAGATCATTTGGTGACCATATGTCGTGTTCTGCGTTGACGTTGCACCGAAGAGCAATGTCAAGTATGTCTGGCCTTAGCGTTCGAATGGAAAAAAGTGGAGTTTTGAGGCCCCACAGGCCTGATGGCGTGGCGTGAGTTGTCGATGTAATCCAGGAGAAGTCTCCCGTTGGTGTTAGTTACATGACTGTTCCATACCGGATTTTTCGAATTGAGATCGCCGGCTAAGATAGTTGGTAGTTCGTCAGAGAAAATAAGATCTAGATCTTCCTTAAGGATACGCTTTTACGGCGGTAGGTAAGCCGAGATGATTTTTATCGGACCGTTGGTGGAATTGACAACAATTGCTGTGACGTCGATGTTAGTTAGGCCATTCAGCGTGAGGAGTGAATGGTCTAGTGATTGTTATATGTATATTGCAGTGCCTCCTGTATTTTCACGTCGTTGTAAGTAAAATAGGAATAAAACCCATGAATTTTCGGTTCTAGGCCGTTGCTTAGACGAGTCTCGCCAACGAGCATGATATTAATATCATTATCGTTGATGAAAAGCTCGAGCTCGGGCAGCCGGTCTCGAAGTCCGTTCGCATTCCAGAACGCAATTCGAATAAATTCGCGAGAGATATTCTCAACGTTGTAATCCATTGATAATTCAAATTAGGTGAAGAAGTTGAGGGCTTGCGCCATAAACTTCCATGTAGATTCTGGATAGAATTTATTTGTCCTCTTTAGAGGAAAGAGCATCCATCATCCGAGCATACACTTCTTTGGGTGGAGTTTTTTTAATCTCCGAAGACTTAGGTGGAGATGGTTTCGGTGTGGGCTTGTTGGCTGGTCCGTCAACTGCTTGAGAGAAAGAAGTTCCCTCACGTCTAGTAGAAGAGTTTGGCTTCCCTGCGTTGCTCCGCTGAGGAGGAGAAAACGCTTTGCAGCCTCTGTAGCTGGCTGGGTGTTCGCCACCGCAGTTTGCGCACGTGGCTTTGTTGTCGACTGGCTTAGTGCACGTATGTGACGGGTGCTCGCCGGCACATTTGACACTTACGTATGATGCCCTGCAGTGCGATTGACCGTGGCCTATTTTTTGGCAACGGTAACATTGTGTCCTGCCTTTATTATTTTTTGGGACTTCGACTGTGATGCGAAGCCCGTCGATGTCGTATACGTCGAAAATTTTCTTACCATCGTCGTTATTTGTGAGGGTCACAAGGACGCACTCACTTGGGCGTTTAAATCTGTTTGTCATGCGATGCATGCTGATGACAGGGAAATTTCTGCTGATTAGCAGTTCCTTAACGTCCTCGATGTTTGTTGATGGGCTTAGGGATATTAGTTGGCCTATCGGCCGTCGGTCTTCACGTCTTGTCGGAAGAGTGGGTGAATGAATGCAGTGAATCAATCTTCTTCCATGAACCTGCCATCTACGGTTAATATATCTAACGGTTGTAGCATTCGTCGTGTAGAGTCGGCACTGCTCGCAATATGACGTCAGTGAAGGTAGGAATCTCCCGTCCGCTTATTTCTCTTAATAACCTTACCTAAATAGTGTGTTTGTGTTTTTAAAAACAAACGAGTTTCTCATAAATAGTTTATTTATATTAACATACCAACATAATATTTATTTGATAAGTAATTCAATTCCTACAAGTATACTAATGAATCCCTTAAACGATAAATAATATGAGTTTATTTAAATAGCGTTTCACAACAGTTTTCAGTCATCGTACCCAAGATTTCCAAAAAATAAACAAATTTTCTCTAGCTAACTTACTTTAGGAGTTATCCGACCGTTTCCATACATTTCAGCGACCCTGCATATTGCAGACTTTTTTTATAATTATATCTATTTATTATAAGTACATAATTGAATAGAATTAAAAAACATGAAATTTCCTGTGTGCATGTTTTAGGGGGTCATACATTTTAATATTTTTCCAATTATTTTGAAAAAGTAAAATGATCAGTAATTAACATTTAATTTAAGATTTTATATTACTATTTATAATAGAAAAAAATAAAACAATAAATCAACATTTGTGTAATATATATTTATAGGCAACTACAAGTATATCAATATAATAAATAACGCAAGATTATTATTATTATTGATAAGGTTTATCACAATAATTGGGAAGGAAGTAACTTTAAACTTGGAATCCATATCAACAATACTCTTATTCTACCTTAACAGACACCTGCCGCTTATACCTCTCCACACCTAACATGAGTAGGCTCTTGTTTTCGTAAGCCCACACCATTGCTGTAGCCAAAAAACAGAGACCTCCCACTCCAATATGTAAAAGTATGGATTTATGATACAGGTACATCTACAATATAAATTAATTAGAAAATACCACAAATAAAAAATATTCGATGATGGAGATTGATAAAAAATTGTATAATTTTAATATAACTGTAAAAGAGGTAAAGCCAAAATAGTAATTTTAGGTACACGAACTAGCGTTTTTAAAACCAATAAAGAAACATTTTACACATGTGCCTTACAAAATTTTATCTTCGATCGTGCAGCAATTTTCAAATCGTAGTTCATTTGAGTAATATTTAGTAAATGTCATTTTGATTGCTGCTAATTAATCTATGAAATAAATTAAAAATATTTTGCCCAGAATGCATTAACGGAAACCAAGCAGTAAATAATTCATGAATAATTATGTCAGTCTCCATTATTATTTGTAAAAAAAAAAGTTATCTGTGAGTTATACTGCTATAAATTTGAGAAAAAAAAGTGCGGCATAGCAATGAAATTTTGTACTATCATATTTTCATCTGTCAAATTTGACATTTCTGTACCTTAAATACTTCTTTATCTACGATCGTATAAAAAGTATAATAGATGCTTTTTGCATTATTTTTTTGCTGCAAAAGTGGCTCTCTAAAGCACTGGTGCTTTTTTGCGTTTTTATTGCACGGAAATGTGCAAATGTGATGAATATATTATAGCACAAAACTTAATTTTTTATTAATTGATACAAATAACTAATAAACTATAAATAAAATATATAATACAAACGAAATGGCAGATTTAAGAACTCTTAAAAGCCACTTTTACAATGAAAAATGATGCAAAAAGCGTCTACTTTCTGTACGATCGTAGATAAAAGTTAAAAGAGTAGTGCTTTAAGAAGACACTTTTGCAACGAAAATTGTGCAAAAAACTATTTTCAAAATCACAATTACAGGAAATGAGATCGAAAAAATATAATTCCGAGTATGCCTTAAAATATTAATTGTTGGATTGACGAGGCAGTTACTTGATGAAATTCCATAATATGTAGGAAATAAAACGTTTTGTTAAGAATTTTCACAGGTTTTTTAATATCGAACACTAAGGCAATTTTTTCGCCACACAGTGGCTTCATCAGGGAGATGATTAATTCAATTCTCAAATTTTGTTTCCTAAATATTAATTGGCTAGATTGTTTTTGAAATGTAAGTATGTAAAACCGTTGATTGAAATATTGTATAGATGCCTAACCTTATGGGGAAATGCGAGTCACTAAAAGATGCCGAACAACAGATTACGCATGAGTAGTGAAAATATTGACCAACAGACGGCGCATATTTAGTTCTGCGTACTGCAGTTTACTTTAGCTTTGGGTAGTTTTCTATGGTATTGAATTATACGTATTGTAATCAACGTTGAGACGATCGTGCTCGGGAATTTGCGGGCGGTGAAATTCCGACCGCCTAAAATTTCACGGGAACCGAGAACGATGCGACAGGACGCTTACTCATAAATGCGTGCCGGGTCTATAGTAAATAAACACTCATCAGCACTTTTTTTATTAAAAAGAATATATATATTTTAATCAAATAAACCCGACTAAGATGAAATTTATATTTTTAATAACAATAATATAACAATATATTCATTTTGACTTATTTTTAATATAGATATTTTTTTTAAATAACTGCAATTGTATTGTATTGTATTTAAATGAAGGAATAAAAATTAATACATTTTAACAATTTAAAGACACATCGTTTTCTGCTTGTAATTATTACAACATATGAAAGTTATTAGTAGAAAATTTTTCTTTTTATATTCACTTATACTTAATTAATATTAGACAATAATTGAATCTTTAAATAAAGTAAAACTCACTTTGTTAATATCACACTATTTATTTAAAAAGTGACTCGAGTTTCGATCAACAGCTGTTGATCGAAACTCGAGTCACTTTTTAAATAAATAGTGTGATATTAACAAAGTGAGTTTTACTTTATTTAAATATTCAAGATGTATCACGAAGTGAACGCCTCAACCATTAATCAATTAATAATTGAATCGGTGAGTTTTATGAGTACGTGAAAATATTTATATTAAATAAAACACTAGTTTGGCACTTTTTTCACTTGGCTTATTTTATAGCTAAATGTACATTTCGGTCACAAAATGACCATTATCAATAGCAAACTAAATAAATAATACAAAATCAATCTAATATATACCTGCTCGGATTAGGAAAATGAGGAGAAGGTTAACAATTTTGTTAGTAATTGGGTTTTTCGGGATTAGTGTTTCTAGTAATGGATTATTTAAAGCGGTTAAGTCGAAATTCAATAATTTGTTTTGATGCTTTTTCATATGGATTGCTTCTAACATGTTTAAATTGTAATTATTGTACATTTTTAATAATTTTACACTGTCTACTGAAAATTTATGACCTGTTAATTTAGTTTGCTATTGATAATGGTCACTTTGTGACCGAAATGTACATTTAGCTATAAAATAAACCAAGTGAAAAAAGTGCCAAACTAGTGTTTTATTTAATAATTGAATACTTAATATTTTTCAAAGAATAAAGAGAACAAATGTTTCATAAATTAAAATAATTAATCGACAGTCAATTCTAAACAACACATAGTGTTCGAAATGTACATTTAGTGATTAAATAAAATAGTGAAGAAAGAAATTAACTGTGTTTATTTACTTAAATTAATAAACTGATTTGAAAAATTGACAATGTTTTAACTAGAAATAATTAGTGTAAAATTTTGTATTTTCGATTCGATGGAAAATTACATTTTGTTTTTTACTAGATAACAAAAATACATGTTTTTGTGTGATAATAGCAGAAGATAATAATATATATCATAAAAATGGTGATGTGGCCATCATAGTACTTTCCCTATATTTTTCTCGAAAACTATGAGATTTACGCAAAAATTCTATTCTTAATAATTTATTCATTTTTTAATTCTCTACAATTATTTGTTATATAAGTTTCATGTAACTCCAACAGTTAATTAACAATTGGCAAAAAATGTCTAAATTTTCATTTTTTATATTTTTTCTCAAAAGTTAAAAATTTTATGAAAAATACGTTTAAATAAAACTTGTTCAGTTTTTTATTCTCTTTAACTTTTGTTTGAATCATTTTTTAAAATTTTTCATATTTAGAAAAATATCACCAAAAAACAAAAAAACGTCTCGAGTAAACATCAACTTCCGGTCTATGAATGTTTACCAAAAGCTTTTCAGTTCCAGTTTTTAATGATAAAACCTTAAGTTTAAAGTTTTATCTCAATCAGATTATTCGTTTTTGTGATACAGCGCCCACCGACAGACAGACAGACAGACAGACAGACGGACAGACAGACACACACACAGACACAAATTTTTTTTTTCCAGAAATTAGTGTAATGGGTTCAGGGGACCCCAAAACGGATATTTCCGCAAAAAAAAAATTTCAAAAAAAAATCACGATCACAATACTTCCCCTATATTTCATATAGGGAAAGTAAAAAAGTTTCAAAGTAAAATGTAATATTTTTTTACTTTTTGTTATATGCATCAATAAAAAATATATTATTTTTTATGTTATATGTGTTATATTATGATAATCATTAGTAATAAATTTAATTCAAATAAAGCAGTTAATTAACAAAAGAAATAATATTTATTGAAACTTTAAAACTTTAAAATCTGATTCGAGCTTAATCGTAAACTTTTGGATATAGATATGTTGTGCTAAATCATCATATTTTGGCCCTAGGAACCTATGGTCATTTCTCATTAAAAAGTAATAATAATAAGTGAATTACGAATTGTGCTCAAAACTAATCACACTATATAAGTATCAATATCTCATTTATGAATGGATATGGATACACAACCTTCAACATCAGCTACAGTATCTTCGGTTTCCGAAAAGAGAATGCCCATTGCGACCTACCCTTTGAAAGAAAATATTAGTGCAGGATCAAGTTCATTCAAAGAGTCTGTAGCCCATATTATTAAAAAACGTAGTAGTAGTAGATGTAGTAGTAGTAGCCCAATATCAGTAATTAGTTCGAGAATTATTAATATGGAATCTCCGCAAGTATCGCCCCGCAAAGTGAAGCTAAAAAAAGAGTTTGCGAATTAAGAGAACAAATATATATTAAATGTATTATAAATTATAGACTCAAAAAGAAAATGAGATCATTTTCAACTAAAAATATTTTAGAAAATTTATTAAAATATCGAGCTCCATCTGTAAAAACTCTCATATACATGCAATGTTTTCATACATATAGAACAGAATGGATAACACAGTTATCTTTATCATTATATTATAAATCACCAAGTACTTATAAATACTTACAAAAAAATTTAAAATTTGCGCTACCTGGAGTAACAACAAGTCAATCTTGGTTGAAAATCTTTAATTTACAAAATGGTCTAAATACAAATTTGATTCAAAAATTGTGTGACGAAATAATTTTGAAAAAAGGTTTAGATTATAACAAAGTCTTGGATGTTGTAGAGGGATTTGAAGATTTCGGTTCTCTTGGTAGGAACAACAAATATGGTAATCATACATTGGTATTTTATTTAAGGGGACTTCAATGTAATTGGAAAATGCCATTCTGTTATTTTATTTCATCTGGTCCAACGAACGGTAATATTTTACAAAATCTCATTTTATTGGTATTAGATAAGTTGTTTTCTTTGGATATGGTTCCTCGCGTTTTCGTTTGTGATCAAGGAACAAATAATAGAAATGCAATAAGGTTACTTGGCGCAACAATAGATACTCCATTCTAAAAATTAATAGACACGTCATTTTCATTTGCTACGACCCCCACATTTACTTAAAAGTCTAAGAAATAATTTTATGAATAGTAGAATAAAAACAATGGTAAATAACTTAGAAGTGTCCTGGAAAAATATAATCGACACTTATAAAATCGACAAGGAAAGTAAAGTTGCAAGAGCAATGGTCAAAATTACCGAAAAACATATAAATCCCACAACGTTTGAAAAAATGCGTGTGAAATATGCTGCTCAGATAATTAGCAATTATGTCTCTGCAGCAATTTTAACAGCAAGGGCTACAAAAGAATTAACGAGTCTATCTTCAATAAATACGGCAATATTTTTGAAGAAAATCAATAATATATTTGACTCATTAAACAGTAGAGTCGTTAATGATTCAAACCCCTATAAGTGTGGCCTCTCCGTTAATCGTAAATTACCAGAAGAGAAACTAGAAGAAGCTTTGTCGTAAAATGGTAAGGAAAGAAAAAATATACATTGCATACAAGGTTTTATATGGTCTATAAAATCTATTTTACTTTTGTGGGAATCATTGTAACTTGAAGATATTAAATATATATTAACGTCAAGAATAAATCAAGATCCCATAGAAAACTGTTTTTCCGTACTTAGGCATAGATGTGGTTATAATGCACACACCACTGTAAAATAATTTCGAATAGCATTGCAACAAAATATGCACATCAGATTGCAGATGCCTGTTGAAGCTGCAAATTGCGAAATCGACGAAGGCGAGCAACTGCATACGATATTGATGACGTTTATTTAAAAGAATGTCGTAATAAAAAAATTAAAATTTGATAATTTAGAATCACAAGTAATTGACTCCCTTCAATGCTGGTTTGCAAAATGGCGCATTAAAATAAATCCTCATAAATCCCAACTCCTAATTCCTTATCATCGCACCTATAACTCAACTTACAAAGTCCATATTTCCCAAACTATGATCCCTCCCTCAGTTTCCGTAAATTACCTGGGCATAACCATAGATCAAAAAATAAATTTTAAAAAACATACAGCCTTAATGAAAGGCAAAATTACTTCTAGGGCAAAATGCTTTAGAAGTTTAACGTATAAAAATAGAGGAATCAATACAAGAACAGCTGTTAAAATATATAAGATGATCTGCCGTCCACTACGTGCCTATGGTTGTGCCCTCTATCTCAACCCCACCAACCCAACTTCCCGCAATATCGAAGTTAGCGAGCGAGCATCCCTCCGTACCCTAACCAAACTCCGCAATCCTCTTAATCCTCTATACAAACCTTCTAACCAGCTCCTCTATAATACCACTCTAGTTATCCCCATCCTAGAACGCCTTCGATTCCTATCAGAAAAATTCTCCAAAAATCCTTTCAACTTCCACATACTATCCTTATATTGGCTTCCTAGAAATCCTAGTATAAACCCTAAATTTAAAATTCATAATTCCACCTTATTTGACTTCATCTCATCATTTCACCCCATTACGTATTAACGACTGACGCCATATGACTGGACAAAACAAGACAGAAAGACCTCTGGTCGATAGCCTTTTGACGAACTAACTCATTAACACACCATTCATTATTTATTATTTAAATGTAATCATGTATAAAGTTTGTCAATAAAAATGTGTATTATTATGTTTATTGCCAAAACGCTTTAATATTCACTATAATTGTTACAAATTTAAACAACATGTTGTGACAAATGTATCCAATGAACATTTCGGATGGTTAAATAAATCGGACCAATGTTTTAGTCATAGAACCGACATGTTAAATGAATTAATAAAAATCAAATTATTTCACACATTAAATTTAATTAAAATTAAACTTTTAACAAAAAGAGAAAAGGCCAGTCAAAAATTTACGAAACCTCATAGAAAATCGAAAATACATTCCAAATCCTTTTAAAATATTTTATTCTTATCTTTGCTAAAATAACGTTAATTTTTATAAATACGTGTATGAAAATTTTTTAAATAAAACTTTTGTTTTTTAATTCTTAATTAAAACACTTTTTTATTTCCTTCCTTCACATTTTATATGCCTGATGTGCATTTCGAGTACCATGTACTTGCACCTTGTCATTATCAATGACTAATGCTTAAAACTATTTTTACACCGACAGGGATTATCGGGAAAAATTATCAGAGGGAGGGATGGTATCAGCGTGGCTATTGATTTTCGGAATGAGGTATATTAAAGGATTATCTAAAGGGTCAGGTCTAATATGCAACAATCGAGGATTGACAAAATGTAATCAAATTCATCAAAATTGTTAAGCATTGTCTGCCGCTGAATTTGTAAGCCAAACCAGTCACATTAAAATATGTTTATGTTGTTCTCTATTAAAAATAATACAAAATTATTTTAGGCAACAGTGGCATGTAATTTCCTCTGGGAATAATACTGTATTGTCATTCATTGAATATATCAATCAAAGGTATTATTAAGTTATCAGCTATAAATCTTGACAAAGATAATTTATTTATTTGTAAATGTGTAACAGTTACTGTACCTATGCATATGATGCTAATATTGCAGATATACAGTAGACGCCGCTTATTAGAATCACGGATAATGTTATCAATCGGATATTGTTATCACTTTTGCGAAGAAAGGGCCGGACGTGTAATACTACATACAAAAATTTTCGTTTATAGTAATCATGATTTCGGTTTATGTTATCATTTTTTTCTTAGAAATGTTTTCGTCATGAGCAATGCAACCCCCAACAATTAGCGAAATGAGAAAAGCGCTGGAAGTTTTGCGACCTGGTGTGCAGCACAGGTCATCTGATTTTCAGACGCATTACGTCTATGAAATTTTCGTTAATAACTTCCTCCGCGAAAATCAGAGACAAAAAAACGCTGGATGAGTTTTTTTAATATGGATTTGTTTTTTATTTTGTTTCAAATTTAAATGAAGTACATATTGAATGCAGTAATAATTTTTTAAGAGTTTATGTTACGTTATTATAGTTTGTTACGTTATATATTTTTATTTAAAATAAAGTTTTGTTTTTTCGGCTATTATTATCAATCGGTTATTGTTATCAAAAACCCCGAGTTCCGTTGTGATCACATTAAGCGGTGTGCACTGTATTTAATTTCCAAATAAACATGTGAAATTCATTTCGGGGTTTTTTATAGCTCCACTCGCACAAATAATGAATCATCGATGATCCCCGTGCGTATGTATTGAAAGATGGATTGGGTGAATATAAAAAGGGATAGATACATATGATGTCTACAGGTTAGACACTATCAAATCCAACCAGCATGAACTTCGAGTTGTCCCGAATGCACGACAAAATACGATTTTAGCGTGTCGAACTAGTTCAGGTTTAAGCCTTAATTCTATTTAACACCACTGACTGCCACACACATAGGATTTCAAAAAATTATCACCGCAGCAGCACTTTACTGTGAGTTTACTGATAGGCGGGGAAAAGAGGGATCAGTTTAGAGGTGACTCGATTAAATACATGTGGGTTGGGTATCTATACAATATTTCAATCAACGGTAAAACATTTTGTAAATTAATATTATGTAATATTTTTCAAATGTTTGCCTTAGAGTACAAAGTTTATATTTTTACTACTGCATATTAAAAAATTGCCAATGGTGTACGAATTAAAGGCTGAATTATTGGAAGTATAAATGTATACATTTTTACTTTCCCTATATAGTATATATAGGGGGAGTATTGTTTTCGTGATTTTTTTGAAACATTTTTTTTGCGGAAATATCTGTTTAGGGGTACCCTGAACCCAAAACACTAATTTCTGGAAAAACAAATTTTGTGTCTGGATGTGTGTCTGTTGGTGGGCGCTGTATCTCAAAAACGAATAATCTGTTTGAGATGAAACTTCAAACTTAAGGTTTTATCGTTAAAAACTGGAGCTGAAAAGCTTTTGGTAAATATTCATAAACCGGAAGTTGATGTTTACTTGAGGCGTTTTTTGTTTTTTTCGTGATATTTTTCTAAATATGAAAAATTTTAAAAAATGATTCAAACAAAGCTTAAAGGGAATGAAAAACTGAAATTTTTTTATTGGAACATATTTTTCATAAAATTCTTAACTTTTGAGAAAAAAAAAATAAAAATTAATAATTTTGATATTTTTTGTCAATTGCTAATAAACTGTTGGAGTTACATAAAATTTATATAACAAATAATTGTAGAGAATTCAAAAGTGCACAAATTATTAAGAATAACATTTTTGCGTAAACCTCATAGTTTTCGAGTAAAATATAGGGAAAGTTCTATGATGGCCACATCACCATTTTACATTATATATTATTATTACTTTTATCGTGCATACATACCTCAGAAAATTTTGTGATGGCTCCAGAAATTAATAAAATTAACATAAACTTTTGTCCTGGCCTCATTCCTTCAAGAGGTTCCAACTTAGATCCTTTGTACTGGTTACGTATGAAATGGACACTGAAATACAGAAAATATTCTTAAAAATATATTTGAAAATAATTAAATCATATTTAGTTAATTCTCAAAAAAGAGAAATATTAACAACTTTAATTTTTAACCAAAATTGATTGAAAAATGCAAGTGGAATGGCTTTACAGGACTTTTTGTAAAATCGATATAGATACTTTTACTATAATTCTATTTAAAAACAAATTCTTTAGAACTATTTTGCATAAGCTCAAACTAGTACTTAAAATTACATTTGTTGCACAATTTAACAGCATTAAAAATAGTATAAATTGTGCAAAAAATGTAATGTAATCTAAGAACTAGTTTGATAATGACCAGCTAAATTGTGTCGAAACTATGGTCACTAAGAATAATAAAGTGTGTGATATAAACAAAGTTTAATTTGTGATATTTAAAGTTATAAAATATTCTTCACAAATTGAAAGCCTGTACAATCACATATTTAATTTAAATTAAAACTTCAAAAATGCATATTTCAGAATAGAATTGCAGAATGATAGACCTTAGATCTTTCTGCAATTCTATTCTGAAATATGCAGATACATTTCAACTTAAAGTTATTATTATAAAGAATATTAGTTCTTGTTCAAAATTTATCTTAAAGCCAAGTAATTTAAAATTATTTTCGACTGTCAAAATTTGATAAAGAGTGAATTTCAAATCTATTTAAAGTTATATGACCAGTCTAGATTTAAAAATAACAAAAGTAAATTTGAAGAGTCTTGTTAATTATAAATTTACCTATGTGCTATCCGTCCACCCATATTGATGCAGTTTGCAATTATAAATCCAACAGGTCCTAATATGCTTGTGAGAATGAATGAGATTAATAAAAATGTAATCGAAAATATCACCATCAGATAGTTGTACCTGAAAATAAATAATATCCAGTTTAGCTTTGGCATTTGTTGTTCCTTGTTTTTTGTGTTTCCTGCTATTGATTATGATAAGTATATATTATCAAAAATACCATTTACCTTTCGGTGTAGGCTGATTATTAGTATTATGTATTAGTATTTAATATTATTACAAATATATTTGCTTGAACAATTGTTTTAAATAAACTCACAGAACAAATTTGACTATATTAAGAAGTTTACATTGCAGACTGCTACTACCCTAAACATTTCTCTAACCCATGATGCACGGTCATGTAACTTTTAGTCATTACAATTCTTAGGTTACATTTTTTAATTTGAAATTATACAGGGTGTCCCATTAATGTGGGGAAATGGCTGGACCAGATTTCTGGGGTCAAAATATGATGATTTAACACAACTTATCTATATCTAAAATATATATATATATTCAATTGTTATATATATTATAACAATTGAACGCTTTATTCGATTTGAATGAAATTAATTATTAATAACTACCTTAGTATAATACATCATTTAAATTATTATGGACATTAGTGATTAACAGGAAATATAAAAAATAATAGTACCACCACTTAAAACCTGAAATAATTTTTTATTAGTGCATCCAATAAAAACTAAAAAAAATACTTCTTGAAAGAGAAATTGATTTTAAAACTTTATTGTCTCTTAATAATATTTGATATCTTGTTCGGTTTTCACACAAAAAAAAAATATATTTTTTTACCTAGTAAAAACAAAGTTTCTAGTTTTCCATCAAATCGAAAAACATGCGACCATCTTTGTTTAAAAAATGTAAATCATGTAAAATTATAATTACTGAGTGTCTTTAAATCATTTATTGTTAACTTTATTATAGTCCATAAATATTCATATTTGCAGATTTCTTGCTTGTATTAGGATTTTGCGAAGGAAATTGTTTAAAAAGTGTTAGATGTTAGTTTGATTTATTGTATCAATTAATATTATTTAATTTTTATACAATTGAGTGAGTTTATTTACTTATTAATGAGTGAAAATGAGCATACTATATTCATAATTTATTTTTTTGTGCAAAAACCATAAAAAAATGATAAGTTGTGTTAAATTAAAATATTTTGACCCCAGGAATGTATGGTCAGCCATTTCCCCACATTAACGGGACACCCTGTATAATTTACAACATATTTAATTTAATGGTAAGATTAACCCAATAACATACCCATAGAAAATATACTCACTTATCTAATTGTTTGTTATCCATAGTAGCAAATACATAACATTCTGTTACACCATTTAATGCTAAAAGTAGAACAGCGAAGCAATGGCATTTTAATAATGTAGTTGGGAGGTAATTAACAGTCAACACTTCACCACCATACAGATACAACAGTGTATGGCTATATGTGTTTCCAAAAACTACAACAGTTAATCCAATGGATGTGACAACTTTCAAAAGTTGACTCAGAACTGTTGTAGATTCGATCACAGATTTCTGAAAAAAAGATGAATACAATTGAAACATCATCTCGTTATGTGTCAAATTTTATTCTTACATTATTCTGCTGTAGCAACGGTACATCTCGCTTAATCGTTTGCGTAAAGTAGAAATACGCACTCTCTTCTATCGGACGGAATATAAACCTACAAATAAATATTTTGATGACTTGATGTAAATTCAAAAACTTTTAACCAACCTTGCTGCAAGGCTACCTAAATTATTGACTATATCATACATGGATTGCTCGCTGAATGTTAAAACAGGAGATACTGTCATTACATAGCGTTCACCTTCAGTAAGTACTTGTTTAACTAAACACTGCTTTGCAAAGCTTACTGTTAAGATGACCAAATCGCTATTGAAGGATTTATCCTAGAAATAAAGTTAGTTTATATCTACAAACTGTTTGGAGTGTGAAGAATGAATAAATAATTATGGCATCACAATACAAAATGTATCTATGCAATAACTAATTAAATAATAAATATAAATTTATGTTTTTGCAAAAGGATTAATGAAAATCATGTAAGGTAAGATTTACTAATAAGAAAATCCATGGAAGTGAGTAGAAATGTGAAAAATAAATCAAAAATTTTAGTAATAATGACAGTCTTATATAACGGGTGTCCAACAATTATTGCAGTCCCGGGTGGCGTTGGAATAAAAAACGTAAGTCGATTCTTACATGTTGCAAATAAATAAACTGACATTTTTAATGCACATTTAGGTTATGTTTGACAATTAACATGAAAGAATTGACCTACGTTTTTGATTCCAACGCCACCCGGGACTGCAATAATTGTTGGACACCCCTTTTTTTAAAGAGATAAAAAGTAAAAGGGGATTAAGGTGAACATAACATGCATATGCTTTCTTATAAATACATAATTACGTTTGTTAATTACTTATACTAACATGTTATTATAATTATATCTCTCAGCAAATATTACTTCCTTGTATACAGGGTGACTGACCAAAAACCTTTGGTGCTGTATCTCGCTTATTTTTTATCCATTTTTAATAAATAAAACATCAAATTAAACCATTTTTAAAAGACTTTAATAGGATCTGAACTGTTATTTTTTCTCGCACCCAGTTTTTGACAAAATACGATCAACATTTTTTTTTTTAAATTGCACTGTATATATATTTTTATTGATTCGCAAGGAGATTTTTTTTCTGAATATAAAATTGTAGACAAATTTATCCATACATCAAACTTAAGTCGAGAAATTGAGGATTAAAAAAATAAATAAAAAGTCAAGTATCCATTGTAAACAATATACAGACCCTATTTTAAATGTCAAAAGTGACAGTGACAGCCATTGATAGAATACTGCAACGATTTTTAATTATTTCATAATTAAAATGTTGCAATATTTCAAACACTGTACTAGAATTTTGTGCTTCTACAGAAATCGTTTTTCAGTTTTTGAAATCTTGCAACATTTTTATTATGAAATTATTAAAAATCATTGCAGTATTGTACCAATGACTGACACTGTCACTTTTGACATTTGGAATAGGCTCTGTATATTGTTTACTATGGGTATTTGATTTTTAATTTTTTTTTTAATCCTCAATCTCGACTTTGGTTTGATGAATGGATAAAATCGTTTACAAATGTAGATTCAGAAAAAAATCTCCTTGCGGATCAGTACAAAATATATATACAGTGCAATTTGAAAAAAAAAGTTGATCGTCTTTTGTCAAAAACTGGATGCAAGAAAAAATATCAGTACAGTTCATATTAAAGTCTTTTTAAAATCATTTAATTTGATGTTTTATTTATTCAAATCGGATCAAAAATAAGCGAGATACGTTTTTCGTCAGTCACCCTGTATGCATCAAGATTTTATCCTGAGATTAAAATTGATATGGATACTGATGGTTACAAACTAATATTAAACAATTATTTCTCATTCATTGTTAATTAAACTTGTATTTATAAAAAGAGTAAGGTATATAAAAGCTAAAGAAAAGTATATTTGTAACTTATACCAATGATGCATGTTAAAATATAATTCGGCAAGAATAAAATAATTAGTGCTCACCTTATTATCCATGTAGCCAGGTAATAAATCTAAAATCGATGTAAATTTAAAATCTTGCATATCTGAAAATAGGGCACTTTGCATGTCAACCCTTTTTGAATCTTTCGATGTAAAACCATTGCTACTTTTATTAGTCCGAATTGTAGTCAACTTTTTGATATACCACCAAAAGAAGGTAAAATATAAAAGGCAAAGAACTACTGAGGATAAAATTTGTGCGATTGAAAAGGCGTTAATAGCTTGTTCAGGAAACTTCAACACCAAAATCACAAATGTCGTTGTGCGAACTACTATATAAATTGTATCTAAAACAACCTACAAAATGCAACAGTGAGTAATAAATCTATTAATACTAAAATCAAATTACCTTAAGCCGTACAAAACAGTAACTCTGTGCAACTAAAATAACACATTGTGTTATTTGATCAACAATGCAGGATATTAAGATAGCGTAACACCCTAAATGGTATTGTGAAGCGTATTTGTCTTCAGTCGTGCTTAATAAGTTAATCCAAACGTACGTTAGGACTAATCCAAGTGTTGCTGATATTGGAACCCTAGAATTGAATTAAGAAATGTTAATTGGATATAAATAATAGTATATTTTAATTATAACATATTGTTTTTATAATTATGTTTGATTTAATATTAACTTCTTAGAAATAACACATTTTAAAAAGTAATTTATTTAACATTTCGTGCATTTTGAGTTCGGTTTTACTGCTCAGTAAATTATACTGTTGTCACTATAAATACATATTAATATTTACTTTAAGAAAAATATAAAATATTTATTATTGTCAAACTAACTTTACATTAGTTACTTTTGTTTTCAAAATATATTATGTAAATTTTTTATTTTAGTTTATTTGGCAATAAATAATATATTCAAATTAGAGTTATATTGAAATGAATATATCAACAGATTTTTGTTTGCATGTTACAAATAAGATAAATTACTTTTAAATATTTGAATTATGTTATAGATTGTAAAATATGGATTTTTAAAAATTATTTTTCATTTATTCCTTAACATTTTATGATATACATAAAATACTATTGTTTTTTCTCTCTCGATGAAATGTTTGACAAAGAACAAGTATATTGTCTTGCTTCGATTTTATATCAATTATTTTATGCAAATTAAGATACTGTGAGTTTTGTTAAATTTACATAATGAATAATTAATTAAACAGACAATTTATAAATAATAAAATTTTCAGTATAAGAAAGAAGAGGTCTTTAATTGGATAGCAAACATATGAAGACTACTCATTGAAACAAGCACTTACGATAACCATATTTGATTAATAACTTGGGCCCAGTTATGTGATTTGGTATCGGAGAGACAGGCTTTGAGTAGGGGTTCACGTGACAAGAAAATCAATGTCGACTCCAGCAGCAATAGTCGTACATTCATAATCCCCAAAACATCTTGGCCAACGTGTCGAATGATAAAAGCGTTCAAGATAAATGTGATGCATCTAAAAAGAATCTAAAAATAAATAATTACAATCAAGATACTAACGTTGCTAAGATCGGACGAACCTGAAAAATGATGCTGAATTTAGCGCTGTCCAGGCTGCTTTTTAACACGTTGCGCCCCATCGTGCTTGGTTTACAAATAAATTAAGATTAATTTTTGGATATTGCGAAACTTCACATTTTTAAGGTTATGTTATTATAATTGTCAAAACACAACACAGATAATTTCATAAATCATAACTATAATAAGTTGGCAGCAATTGTGTACCTCAGCGAATACTATAGTTTTCTATCTCGATATGAATAGTCTTTGGATAATTCAGTCATAACCTCGAATATGTGGTGCGTGTGTTATGTAAAATGTTTGTAATTAAACTAGTTAATTAAACAACACAAAACAATGAGAGATCAGAATTTGTACATATCATCACTATTTGTAAGTATAATTTAATTAGTTTTATTTACTTATTTCTGTAATGTAAGTAGGCAACCTAACCGGCGTATTTTGAAACTTGAGTTTAAATTTTTGTTAACATTTTAAATGTGTCATGCCAATATAATTGTTCGTTATAGTAACTGCAACAATAGCATGCATTGTATTAGCGTTGTAAACAACTTTATCTTATCATAAATTTATTTAATATGGAACTAACTGTATTAGCAAGTAGGTAAATGTAGTTTAATTACTACGTGTACATATATGACTAAAACTTTTTAATAAAATTAATACACATGTTTGACTTAATAAAATACTTGATAAATTCACTACAGACTAATTTCCAAAAGTTTAATTTTTTGTTAAATATTCATATATTTTTAGCAATTGTTTGTTATGTGTACTATTTTCATTCTATAGAGAAAAATTCAAAATTTGTAAATTTGTTCTTTTTAATTCATTGTGTAATGGTAATAATCAATAATAAATTTCAATGAAATTGAATAAAGCGTTCAATTTTTATAGATAAATAAAACATAATTTTTGGAGGTTGGTAAATCATTATATTTTAATGAATAACAGAAAAACGTTTAACTTTTTTATACTACTTTTTATATAAAAGTAAGTTAAACGTTTTTCTGTTATTCATTAAAAATGTACTACGAAGTGAACGCCTCCAAAATTCAACATTATATTTTATCCCAGGAATTCATGGTTTAGCCATTTCCCCACATTAATGGCGCACTCTGTATATTTATCAAATTTAATCTGAGATTATACTTTGAATCCTTAGTTTTATGTCAAATTTGTAAACTTTTCTATGAAGAAATACAAATTTCACTCACAGTTGTGATAAATGAATGCATGAGAGTCATTTGGTTTCTTTATTTTAGAAATAAATATATAAGCACAGTAATTTTTTGCTCATGTAAAGAGAGAGAATAATATCTTTATTCGAACACTTAATACAATTTTGAGGAATATATACAGATGATTTACAATAATGGTTAGTCTGTCCGTTTGGGCTATCGACCATCGGTCTTTCTGCCCAATTGCTCTTGTACTTTTTTACTTTTTTACAAATTCATATTTTATTTATTTTTTATTAGCTACAAGTGTCACTATACTGTTCATCCTATATTTTGGAAAGTCATTTTAATATTATTACAAGTGACATCAAATATAAACAATTAAAATTTGTGTCAAAAGTGCAAAATAACATTTCAATATCTCTTACCTGTTCAAAAGAATAAGTTCAATTGACGGAGTGGTTCTAAATCAATGTGCAGCAATATAAAAAAATAAGTGGAAAAAGCATATGATATATGTATACATGAAGTTGTTACCTAAATGAGTTTTGATGGTGTGTTGTGTACCAAGAAATTGAAGATTTAATAACAATCTGATAGAATATAAAAAGAAATTTTAATATTCATTAAGATCTGCCTATAATAGTAAAAGAAATAAAAGGGAAGCAGATGGAAGGATTGGTGCTATCAGAAAGGCGATACAAGAAGAGTGCAATAAATATTAATTGAATATGTGTAAGAATAAAAGTATAGGGTGTCCAGGAAGTAAGGACGAATTTGAATTTGACGACATTTTGTCATATGATGTTTGCCAGTCGTGCTTGTTTGATATTTGTTATTTGCTATCCTTCCCATTAACAACCTTAGAGCTTTTGTGTGGTGAGCATTGTAGTTTGATGTTTATTTTCGCTATGAAGCAGATGACAACTAAGCAATGTATTCAAATGATAAAAAGTCACTGTGAACGGCAACAGTTACAGAAACATGATTTCTGGTTGTTTTTCACTGTTATGGATGAAAATGACGATTTTTCGTTTCAACAAGATGGTGCGACATGTAACACATCTTGTGAAACGATTGCTCTGCTGACTGAAAAGTCTCTCCAAAAAATTCTCTCTTTGCTTGGTCAGGAATAACCTGCCAGATCATGCGATTTTAGCCCGTGTGACTTTTTTGTGGGAAAACAAAAGTGTATGTAAACAAACCAAAAACAATACACCAATTGAAGGATGCAATTTAAAGAGTTATTAACGGCGCCCCAACAGATGTTTGTGTACGCGTCATTAAGAACTTCAATGAACGCATTGCTTGTTGCTGCGCGGCCTTCGGTGGTCATATGGATGATAAAATTTCACATACATAAATGGGAGATGTTACTTATTGTGTTTATATAAAAAAAATACAGTTTCAATAAATTGTGTATGTTCTATAGAACTTTAATATTCGTCCCTACTTCCAGAACATCCTATAGAATAGAAATTGCTATGATGTTAGTATGTATTTGGTAATACCACTAAATACTAATGACATAAAGAACTGGGATCAACGTTCGAATTATAGATTTTACAATATAAAATATCAAATCTCCTCATTTCAAGAACTGTAGCAATGTTTATTGAAGTCAACTTAAATAATCGTATGACTGTCTTTTTGTAATCTTATTATTACTATTGATCATTTATTAACAGCAATATTAACATGAACAATATATAATATGCAAGCTTAACTCTTACCTGTAAGCTATGTCAAAGTAAGGCTGGTCTACATTGATAGATTAGCAGTTATCTTTTGAACATCAGTTGAGTCTTCCTTTAATTTCCTATATAAGTTTGCCTTCTTGAGTAAATAGCTTGAATGAATGATGATGAAAGACTGCAGTAATTTTTTTATTGATTTATTTGTAGTTATTGTTTATAGTGTAGCAAATAATGTACTATATTAAATCATTTGAGTTGTTTTGTATTTTAAGAAATTATATATATTTTTAAATTTTTCTAGGGTGGTGGTATGGCAGGATTAATAGTGGATATTTCCCTATTTCCATTAGATACTTTAAAGACTCGACTGCAAGCACCACAAGGTTTTCGTAAAGCTGGTGGGTTTAGTGGAGTGTATCGAGGTATAGGACCACAAGTCATTGGCAGTGCACCACAAGGTGATTATTTCTATATGATAACGATTAAATTGAAATTTAAAAAAAATGCTTTATTGGCATCAAAAACTATAAACATAGTAAACATAATAATATTTCTTTCCTCTCCTCTTTTTTCTCTCTTTTTTCTCATACCTCCTCTCTTCGTTTCTTTCTTTCCCACCCCAACCTTCTCAGAATCCTTACCCTGGCCCCATCTTCTCTCATCCATTCTGCTACCCTTCTACAACCTTTCATCCATTCTGCATCCACTCTCTTACACTCATCCGCAAATGTACCCACGTATTCTTTCCTTCCTCGCATAACACACATCGCCTGTAACTCTCCCCCATCCATCTCTTTCTCCCTCTCTCTTCCGCCCTGCATCTCGCTCTTGCCAATGTCACCCTTTCCTCCCTTCCCAAGCGATTATCCTCCAGGTACCTTGGCCTCCTTCCATGCACCTGCCACTCCTTGTAATTCTCGTTGTATTCACTCTTCTCCATACACCCTTGTCTCTCTTTCCCTTCCACCTCTTTCGCCTTTTCATGCACCCATCCCGCTACATTCACCCCTTGTTCCACCCACTCCTTCACGATCCCCTCTGACATTCCCACCTTCTCATACATCCTTCTCCTATCCGCTCTCCAGTCACCCATGCCTTCCTTCCATACCTCCTTCACCAATCTTCCCTCTTCTAAACCCTATAATTTCATTTCAAAACCAGCCACTCTCTTTATAGTTTCGCACCACATACTCCCCCTATGTGTTTCCTGAAGCAGTATGTATTCGGGTGTTGACTTCTCAACCCCTAACATCTGCTTCAGGAAATACCGCTGCTCTCTCTCAACCCTCTCATACCTCCTACAACCCCACACTTCCGCCCCATACATCAAGATCGGTCTCACACATGCATCCCAAAGATCACACGTAACTCTCACATTGCCATCCATTTACTTTCCCCATTTCTCTTGCCGCCCCCCCCCCCACGCTTTTCTGGCCTTTCCCTGGATCCACCTAATACGTTCTTTATACCCCCCGAGCTCTTAAACATAAATCCCAGGTACTTAAACATTCTCACTCTCTCTATCACCTCGCTCTTCCACTCTAGCTCTTCCACTTTTCCCTCTCTTCCTTTGTTCCTAAATCTCATCCACTTCGTTTTTCCGACATTCACTCTTAACTCTCTTTTGTCCATGTATTTCTCCACCCTCGCTAACATCTCTTTTACTCCCTTCCAGTCCCTCGCCATTAACACCATATCATCTGCAAATGCCAGCACCCACACCTTATTCCGCCCAATCTCTACAACGCCCGCCCGCCCTTTTCTCAACACCTCATCTAACTCCCCAGTGTATATATTAAAGAGTATTGGGCTCAGCGGGCAGCCCTCTCTCACCCATTTCCATACCCTAAACTTCTCTGATCTAGCATTTCCCACTTTCGCCACTCCCCATGTTTCTTCATACACCCTCCTTACAAATTTCACCATTCCCTCACTCACTCCTACCCTTCTCATACATTCTATCCATCTTTTCCTTGGCACCGAATCATAAGCTGCTCTCAGATCTAAGAAAACCGCCTACACACTCGGGTATCTCCTCCTCGCCCATCCATATTCTGTTCAGGATGTTTCCTTCTATTCCTATGCTCTTCCACATTTCAGCCCTTAACCCGTTGAGCCCCGGTGCTTTCCCTCCCTTCAGCTCCCCGAAAGCTCTCTCCACCTCCTCCTCCGTGAAGTCTGCCACCTCAACCATATCTCCTCTTCTCCCCACTCCTTCTGGTTTGCCGCTCTCTTCTTTGCACTTTGCTGTCCAGCTTTCCAGTTCTATCTCCCCCTGCCTATTTCCTTTGTCGCTCTTCAGTATCCTCCACATTTGTGCTTCATTTTTACAGTTCTTAATTTCTCTGCACTCTTCTCCACCTCCTTCTTCATTTTCTCCTCGCACACCCTCTCATACCGTTTTTTTGCTTCCCATAACCTTCTCTCCTCCCTGCGGTCCTTTCTGTACTCATTTCCCGTCCTCCTCATCTCCGCCTTCGCCCTTCTACCCTCTTCATCAAACCACCCACTCTTTCCTCCCCCCTTCTCCTTCCTCCTCCTACCACACCTCACTATAGTCTCCTCGAATTCCTTCATTGACCCAACTTCTCCCCATTTCATTTCTTTCAGCTTCTCTCTCATTCTTTTCATTGCCATTTCCCCGCTCTCCAGCCTCTCCTCTTCGCTTTCTTCTTCTCCCTCTCTTCTTGTCCCAATCCTTAATTCTACCTTTAGCGGCCAATGGTCTGAGCCCCTCACATCCTCCACCACCATCCTCTTCACTTCTCCCCTAACAAACATTTTCGCCACTCTGTAATAAATCACCGACCCTAAATTGAAATTAATTGCATACATTTACTAAAAAAAATTAATATAATATATATATGAAAATAAGATAAAGAATTGCTCTGTTACTTTAAATCGCCATTAATTGTATCTTAATAATACATTTTACTGGTTACCTATCCAATTAAAACTCGAACTAACGTTGATTGCAATCAAATACCATTTGTATTTTAAATATTTTATTCTTTTGGCTATATTGAAATGTGCAAATTAAAAATAATATATTAGTTTTAAGGCACCCATTTTGAGATTTTCAATCATTTTAGCAAAGGTAAAGTTGCTTAAATCATACCACTGCTTAAGTCATTCCACAGCTTAAGTCGTAATACATGCATTTAGCACAAACTACAGTGACAACAGCACAATCGTCGGTCTCCAAATATACATTTGAGCCAACCATGCAATGTGACGTATTATTATTTAATTAAACAAACCACAGCAAGTAAATTTATTTTAATTTTCTTATAATTTTCTGCATATTTTTGGTAGGTAACCTTACAAGTAAATTATTGATAAAATTATTTTTCTTATTAAATAAAGGTTAAATACCATTTACATAATGGTTTGCTCGAGACGAAATTGTGTTCATTGTATTCAATATTAAGTTATAGTTAGTTATAAATTTGAATGTGATGTGTTTTAAGTCATACCCATATGAGATTCCTGAATCGTACTGGTACGACTTAAGAAATTATTTTTTATTTTCCCTACTCTCATATGATGTTCATGTCAAGACAGTCAAAGTGAATTTATAATGCATGGAAACAAGAAAATATGAATGAGATGTGAAATTATAGGAAGGAGTTATTTGATCCAATAAAGCTCATTGACAATATAACATCCCCAAACCAACGTTACGTCACCATTTTAAAGGATTAAATAAGAATGTCAAATTCGGAATGCATAAGGATATAACTGAAAATATGGAAGAGTTGGTTGTGCACATTCTCAATTTAGAATCAAGCTTTTTTGGGATTACTGCAACTGATCTAAGAAGACTTGCTTATCAGAAAAATTTAAATTACTACACCGGTTCAATAAAGAAAAATAAATTGCAGGGAAAAAGTGGTACTATAAATTCATGAAGGGTAATCCTTATGTATTTTTACGAACCCCAAATGAGAAAGTGTTTATGGATTCTTTGATAAATATGAATCCATATTAGATGAATACAAGTTCACTGCTAATCAGTTATATAACGTTGACAAAACAGAATTATCCACTGTTCACAAACCATACAAAATAATTATTCAGAAAGGTAAACTCAAGTTGGTGCACTTACAAGTAGTGAAATTGGTTTGACCACTAGTGTATGCTGTATGAATGCTGCAGCTGAATACATACCTCCTATGTTAATATCTAAACGCATGCGGATAACCGATTCGTTAAAGAAAGGAGCACCACCACGTCAGAACTTTTTATTCAATGGTTGGAACATTGTATCAAGTATACAAAGTTGGTGAATAGTAACTATAAGCAAATACTTCTTTATTTGGCTGGACACAGTACCCATACAAAAAAAATATTGAAGCTTTGGAACTAGCTTGCAAGTATGACATTATAATGTTTTCATTTCCTGCTCATACAACTTATCGTCTTTAACCTTTGGACAGATCTTTCTTAAATCTCTAAAGACTAATTATAACGAAGCTTTATCTTCTTGGTTAAGAGCAAATCCTGGTAACACAATTAAACAAACTAAACTACTGTGTCCGAACTATTTGGAATTACATATTCAATATCAGTTCGAATGAATATTAGTTTAGTTTAGTTTATTTCCTTTACAAGTCTTACTAAAAAAATGATACAAAATAAAATACACTCACAATAACTTCAAAATTTTAATCGCAAGACTTGAAGGTGGAGTTCACAGTGCAGTGTCTCAACCCATTATTCCCTGTAGCTGACGATAAATATCCGCAGACGATTCTTGTCATTCAGGCTATATTTTTGCCATTGATGGCTTCTATTTTTGTTCCAATTTTAAGGAACTATTTTATTTTAATGGTTTCAAATCTCTCGGTATTTGGCCATGCAACAAGCATGAATTTGATTTTTACGCTTCTACAGTTGTGATTGAAGACTTTTTACCCACTACTCAATTGGACATCAATAATCAAGAAATAAAACTGCAATTAAATACTTTAGCTCCGATTCCGATTCCAAACCAAAGCATAGATGCTCAACTCGTCAGCTGAAAATACGTCCACGCAGAATATAGACAGCATAAAAAATACGGCAAATAAAAGAAGAAATACAGTAATTAATAAAAAGGAATAGGCATCAAAAATTAAAAAGAAGAAGTGTGATTGGTTTTGTTTTATTTGTGGAGAGGATCGTACGAAAAACATGATTTAATTGCTTGAAATGCTAGTCTTGGGTGCACGATGTTTGCGCTCGATTGAACAAGAGAACAAAACAAATTTTTATGCAATGATTGTACTAATTTGCATTTGTAAGCATAGGAATAAAAATTAAGTTTTAATTATTATCTTTGTTTAATTGAACTTCTAGGCACGACTTAGGCTATAGGTGGTACGACTTAAGAAACAAGTTCACTTAGTTGTACAGATGTAAGTTTTTAAAGATTTAGTTTTTTGCTTGAAAACATATATAAATTTTCTAGTTTCGTTATAGCACATAATACCAATATATACACAGGTCTGAGTAACACATTTAATTTCTATTTTTTGATAAATCCTAAATTTTATACAGTTCTTTTCTTAAAGGGTACGACTTGAGCAACCTCATCCTTTATAATTTAAAAATTATTTTCGAAATGTATGTATAACATTTATTTTTATTTTCAGCTGCATTATTTTTTTGTACATATGAATGGTTTAAACATATCGCAACTCCTCTGGTTCCTCATCATGCCCTTCCTTTAGTTCATATGACTGGAGCTTCGCTGGGAGAAGTTGTAAGTAATTAATAAGTTTTCTTTTCTCTCAATAGATAATTAAATTTAATTTAATTTCTTGTCACTAAAAAAATGTGTTTGTTGCACAACTCTTTTTTTTAGCAAATTTTAAAATATCTGGAGGATTTTATTAAATATAATATTAAACAACTGTTAAGGTATTTGGTGATTAATGTCTTTTTTTTTAAATTGCGTTAATTTAGTTATTTTTTTTTTAAACAAAGTCAGACAATTTTTTAGGCAAAGATGAATTTGACGGTAAAATTTTCTTAGTTTTTGCAAGAAAGTGTTGTATGGAATACTCTCGCGTACTCTTAGTAGTTGGACTTTCTTGATATTAAATTGATAACACAGATTAAACAATGAAACTCTATAATACATTGAAATAAAAAAAACAGGATTTTATTTTACTGATTAACAATAAACTAACAATAAACTGAACTGTGTTGTTTTTTTCAATGTTTTTTCTTGATAGATGGCATCTTTCTGGAACCCCCAAAAACAGAAGTAGTGCTGGTGGCTTTGTCTTTTAATTTTATTTTCGTTTCATCATAATATATAAAATTTCACATTACTCAACCAGAAATTTAGATCTAATTTCATCTTTCTTGGATGATTTTCTTATTTACCTTTTGGTGAAAATTGTGAAATAGTAGGTACGATTAAATTAAAAACACTTGGTTTGTTTCACTGAATTTTATATATTGACTCGACTAGTTTCACCTATTATAATATAAATTGACCCGGTTATAGTGTCCTCACAATATATTATTTAATGAGCCGTTTGAGGCAGTGATCCACTGATATCCAAACCCCACTTTTTTAACTAGCAAAAAGATAATTTGACATTACTAATAATTTCAAGTTATATCTGATGAGGATTGATGACCATATTTTGTCTGTACAGGAGTAGTCTTTAAAATCATTTTTTCCTTAGAAAATTAGATTATTTTGATGAGTAAATGGTTTTCATAGGGAGTGCGAAGGTTCAGGTAAAACCCCCTTTACAAAGAAGTGTAGCAGAGATTTGCATTACTATCTTTGTTATATGAATTTTAGATTTTTAAAGTTAGTCAGTTCTGATAATTGATTCATTCCAGATAGTATTGTTCAAGTTGAAAAAAATGTTTTGGTTGTTGGTATACTGGTGCGGTAAATATGTAAATTGATTAGATGGAGGATATTTTAAGATAACTTTAATAAAAAACCCAAATATTGAAAATTACATTTCTATGTAGAATTCTGATTGGAGCTTGTTATATTTGTTTAGCATATGTTTACTCAGAAGAGAAGAGCATTCTGTTAAAAGTTGGTAAATCAGAATTATTAATTAGCTTTCTTTAGAAAAGATTTTCTTATTAAATGGAGAACATCTCTCTATTTCCCACAAATAATATTAGCAGTTTCTTAGTCTGACCACAGAGAACATTTTGCAATACAATGTAAATAATGTTCAATACTTACAACTTTGAACAACAAAAAATAAAATCTTAACTTCCACCAATTAAAATTAATTTCATTCACATATTTTATGTGAGAATTGCTTTTTTTAATGTTTGATATGACAAAGATGAATATTTTGGACAATCATATACATATTTCTTAATAGGTTGCTTGTTTGATACGAGTGCCGATGGAGGTCGTTAAACAGCGAAGACAAACGTTTTCTGCAAATCGATCTTCGTGGCAAATAGCCATGTACACATACCAAAGTGAAGGAGTATTCAAGGTAAGCTCGTGATAAAATACATTTAATATTAAAAACCTTACTCCATTTTAGGGATTATATAGAGGTTTTGGGTCAACTGTAATTAGAGAAATACCATTTTCCTTTATTCAGTTTCCAATTTTAGAATATCTGAAGAGTGTATACAGGATAAATTTGAAAAATAATCTAACTTTAGAGCCTTGGGAGGTGGCAAATTGTGGTGCTCTCGCCGGTACGATATTTTAAAGCAGTGTTCTTGGTTTTTACTTTGAATATTGAGTTATTTTATTTTAGGTGGAATTTCGGCTGCTGTTACCACCCCGTTAGATGTTATCAAAACCAGAATAATGTTAGCAGATAAGAACACAATGTCGGCTTCATTCAAGTATTCATCGGTTTGGAGTCAGGTTTATGCAGAAAAAGGAGTTCGAGGGTAAGTGTTAATTAAATAAAACTTTGTCCAAAGTACTATTAATAATATTGTTAAAAAACTCACTTTTCTGTTGAATCTTTAATGTATTATCTTTAACTGATAAGTATTTTATAACTTTGTAAGAATGAAGAAAAAGGATTAGCATTATCTAATTTTAGTAATTAAAAGTAATTTATGATTTAACTGTAACAAAAAATTAGAAAATTGAAGTGAAAAACAATCCATAAATCAATCTCTTTATCTCTTCATTTTATCTGAGATACTAACAAAAATAAATAAAACAATTTACTTGATTGGTCTCATTTTTATAGTTACACTGGTAACTTCAACTTCAGCTTTATTATTATTATTGTGTGATAATGATATTAAACAAAGGTTTTGCTGCAATAAAGCCTTAAATTTAAGCTTTTTTCTAATTTTCCCAGGAATTGGAAGGCCTTTAGTGTATTTACTCAATTTGGTTTTTAATGCTTTTTAAATCGAAAAGTGAAAAACTGTACACTATAAAGTTTGACATTTGATGCTAAGAGCAAAAGAACTGCAGTAAAGTTATATATTAAATAAATTTGTAGCACAATATCAAGAGCAGTACAGGGAAAGTACTTTGATGTCTACACCACAATTTTATTATGATATACATTAATAATTCTTAAACTTGCAGTAGCAAATATTTTGCTATCTGATTATTTTATGATAAAGAATATCTTTTCCTCTTCCCCTGACTTCATCTTTATCATTTAAATATAGTAATTGGTTTCTATGTTATTTTCCAATGTTTATTTCTAATTCTTAATTTTTTACTGGCTTGATATTTTTACTTCTTTTTTAACTTTGTTTTATTTCAAATTATAATAGTAAATACTAATACTATAAATTTTATTAAGTAGTAATAATAATACATTGTGCGTTATTGAAAATCATACATGTATGAGGTTTGTGCGTGAAGAAGAAAATAACTATATTATAAAAACAAAAGGAAAAGGGCACAGCTGCGTCTGAGTGTGTTTTTTAATTGTTCAAATTAAATTGCTCCACGCACTTCTGTAGTACTTCATTTGTATAATGCCACACATGTCCAATTAAGTACGGCTGCAAATCGTTCTCGATGAAGGGATTAATTATTCCTTTCTCAGGTTTAATTTTAAAATCCCAGTCTCTAAAAAAAATAGTTTTAAATAAATAAATGTTTTATTCAAATGCAGGACAACACATTATACAAACCAAACAAAAATCAAATCTATATAGAGTAATCTACTTTTGTATTTTAAATGATTACACTATACGATTACAATAAAAGCTCATAAAAATTAAATCGTTGGAAATTATGTTTGCAATAACATGGAAACGAATTCAGTTTTTTCTACTCAAGGTCCTCAAAAAGGTTGATTTCCTGTTATTATACAATTTGAGGAATATAAATTGAAATCTTATTACTCCAAGTATATTAGCAAATAAATAATTTGAAGCAATTATTTTATGAATACAGAATTTTAATGTTTTAAACAAGGTGTTTATGAATACTAAAAATTATTATGTTTGTCAATAATTGTATCATTGAGATATAAACTAAAAGCCTTTCTCGTTTTATTTTTTAAATAATGCTTTTATTTCTTTTTGCCTAGTGCCAAACAGTGAAATATTAACGAGTAGATATTAATATATTGGTCAGTTTAAATTTATTATGTAAGATAAAATTCTTTCCCAATGCAACATGTAACCTCTAATAGTACACTACACAATAAAAAAAAAAGGATAAATTTTTTGAAATATTACATTTATAGTTTTATAATCATATATGTATACTTACAAAATATCGATCATCTCTATACAAAGATATTTCTTTCCATTATGTGCAGTAATTTTGAATGATATCTTGTTACGGTAAGGCTTGGCAATTACATCACCTTCAAAGTGTTCATTTCCTCTCTTGATTGTACTTTTCATGAATCCATACTAAAATAAATGTTCAAGAAAATATTAAAGAAAGTTTATTCTTCCATTTGTAAATATTAACGTACTTGATATTGATCTAAAGTAACATGAGCATAATATTCTGCCTGTTTATTATTCGTGTAACTTGTATTGTACGTCCTTTTAAGAAATGGTTTCAGTAATCGGGCTTCATTACATTTAAATGTGTCATTTTTAATATTTACAAAAAATGCTTTGGTGCAGCAGTTTGATTGTTTCTCCAAAATGTTATTAAACTCTGTTACACATTGATCGACCATCGAATTTCCATGTTCAATCCTACATTCCGCATATTTCCTAAACAGTAAAAATTGAATAATATAACAATACAATGTTATTATAGTTTTTTGCTACACACACACAACAAATTAAGAATTGTTTATACATGAAAACGTACTTTAAATGTTGAGGTTCGTCGATAAGTAATTCAGACACAGAAAAATCAACCACATTTCCTGAGATTAATTTATATATCTCATAGTGTAAATGATCCTTAACAGCTGGCCAAAAGAGGGACATGAGTTTGGTTTCTGCAATAAATAATTATTTAATAATGTTTGTTTTAAATCAGTTTTGAACATGTTACCTATGGGCCTTGAATCCTTGGAATCCAAATTTAAACATTCCATATTTTCAAGTGGAGGAGTTATCTGAAACAAAATTAAGATGTATATGTGAATATATATTAGTTAAAATTCCTGCTATTATTAAATTATTTCTATTTATTTTTTCTCCATCTAGTTCAAGGGCGTTTCCAGTCAACTGGCTTAGGGGGGGTAATTTGAAAAAATGAAAATATTTTTTTATTCCATAAATAAATAAAATATAATTCTATTATTTTTAAATATAAAAAAATAATATCACACCCGAAATAAATATAGCACATATAAAATCATAATAATATATTTTGTAAAATTTGAAACCGATTTTTGTAACTAAATTTATTAAAAAAACAATTTTCTTTGCTTTTTAATAATATTGTCAATATTAATATCCATATATCAATGAATATGTAATACAGCTAGGTTAGACTTTTTTGAGACATAGTGGCTCGCAGCCACCATTTAAATCTTTTCAGTGCAGAAAAACTTCTTTCTGCAGAAGCAACGCTAACAGGAAGAGTGCATAATATTTGTAAAATTATTTTTATGTTCAGTAAATATTCGGGTCATATTTTCTGTATCATCTAAAGCATTTTCTGGTAATTGTTCTTTGATTTTCTTTTTCTTTTGCCATTGTAATTTCTAAAATGCCAATTCAGACTTAATTGCTATTGCACATGTTACGTTTTAAGGTAAAATTTTATTTAAATATGATGCAACAGATTTTAAAGTGACATCTAAATCTTCGCCAGTTTGTTATCAATAAAACACTAGGTATTGTTGTGTTAAATTTGAACAAATTCATCGTGTCTTTATTAAATCTGTATTGTAGATCTGTAATAATATTATTCAGGAGAGGTAAATATATATTAATTCGATAATAATCCTCTGTTCAGTTCAGAGGAACTTAAAACAGCGAACCACGTACATGCAAAAGTCCATAAAAAAGTAAATAAGTAGTGTTAAAATATATAAAACTAAAAGGAAGTGGGAAATAAAGAAAAAAATGAGTACAAAAAGAGAAAGAGATATCGACAGCCCTAATTATGGATTCCAAGGATTCCAAATGAGCAATGGAGAATAGAAAAAGATAGAAAAACGAAGCAGTGAAACAAAACGTTGTCATAACAACAGGATACAAAAATAAAACAAAGGAAGATGAAAACAGAAAAAAAAACTCACGGAGAAGGAAAATCTAAATATATCTAAGAACGATGTGATAATGGAGGAATTAAAGAGCATGTTTAAAGACTCCATGAGAGAAATGACAAAGAACTAAAAGAAGAGAGAGAGCAAAAAATATACAGGGGAAAGTATGGAGATGAGAACAGAAACGAAAATGGAAAAACAATTATAGAATTATGTATAGCAAACAACCTCATTGTGACAAACACAACATTCAAATACATACATAAGCACACTAGAGAAGTTAGACTAAGAAAAGAGAAATAAAAGACTACTCCTTAATAGACGCAGAAGAATGGAAAAGGTGAAAGATGTTAAAGTAATAAGACAAGCTGAAATATGGAGCGACCACTACTTGGTAAAAATTTAAATTAACACAGAAGCTGAAAACTTGAAGTATACGAAGTCGAAAACAATAATAAAAAAACACATAAAGCCAAAAATTGAAAAGAAAGAAACTAGGAATGAATACCAATCAAAAATAGAGAAAAAGACAAAATAGAAGGAGAAAAGAAAAAGATCAAAGAAATCATAAGTGAAGCAGCCCAAGAAAGATGTGAAACAATTACTATATCAAACAAACAGAGGAAGAAAAACAGGTGATAGTCAGAAGAGGTAAAACAATTTGTAAAAACAAAAGAAGAGAATTGGAAAACTTAAACAAGGAAACAAGGAAAGAATAAGATTATAGAAGATATATAATAGCAAATAAAAATGTGGAACAAAAATTCAAGATAGCAAAAAAGCAATCCTGGGAGCAGTTCGTTAAGAAACTGAAAGAAACGTTCACAGAAAACAAAAAGATGTTTAACAGCACTATTAAACAAATGAGCAATTAAAATACATTAACCCAGCCAAGTATAAAAGATAAAAACGTAAATATAATAACAGAAGAAAAGAAGATATTAGAAAGATGGAAAGAATTCTTTAATGAAATAACCAAAACAGACCAGCACGGAGATATAGAAGGTGAAACAAATGGAGGAATCAACGAAATAAGAATCGAAGAACTGGAGTCAGCAATCAAAAAAATAAAACTAGGAAAATCTCCAGGAATAGATGACATCACAGCCGAAATAATGAAATATATGGGGAAAGGGGAAGGAAGAATTCTTGGAAATTGTAAATGACATTATCAAAAATCACAAGATACCCGAGAAATGGAACAAGGGAATTATAATATCCATACACAAAAAGGAGACACAAAAATATATGATAACTACAGAGGTATTACACTCACAATCAAACCAGGGAAAATTTTTACTAGGTTAATAGAAGCAAGAATAAGAGGAAAATTAGATCAACAGCTGGGAGAAGAACAACACGGATTCAAAAAAGTAGAAGCAAACAAGATTTAATATACATAATGAGACAATTAACAGAAAAGATGATTAAAAAGGGAAAAGATTTACACATATGCTTCATCAACCTAAAAAAGCGTATTACAGGGTAAGAAGAGAGGACATATGGCATATACTCGAGACAAGAAGGATAAAAAGAGCATTATAAATATAATAAAGAAATAACAAAAATAAAGTAAGAATAGGAAATAAATAATCAGAGGAGTTCAAGACCAAAACAGGACTGAGACAAGGATGTATATTAACCCCGTTCCTATTTGCATCACTTAATGACGAAGCAATAAGAAATAGCAAACAAAGAGCCGAAAGCACAAAGATAGGGTATAGAAATATTAAAAACTATTAAAAATGCAAATATGTATTAATGTTTGCCGACGACATAACATTAATAGCAGATTCAAAAGAAAACCTGGAAATATTCAAAAAAGAGCTGGAAAAGATAAATATAATATCATCAAAAGAGAGCAATCACAAAATAGGGTTAAATACAATACTGGGATCAACAATAGAGGAAACAGGGAAGATAGAATCAGAAAAAGATGAAAATCTAGGCAAAGCAGGAATGATCTACAACACAATAAAGAAAACATTCTTAAAGAAAAAAGAGATTGCAAAAACAATAAAAACAGAAGTATATAAAAGACATTAACTACTATATATAGTCCATCCGTTGGATGTTCCGTCCTGCGTCACAAAATATCGCTTCGAGAAACGACACAAAAACATTCAGTCTGATAAAGTAAACCGAATGCGTTAGAAAAAGAACGCACTGTAAAACTTTCGTTTTTTGAAGCGATAGTTTGTGACGTAGGACGGAAGATCCAACGGATGGACTATAGTAGTGAATCGTGAGTAACCACAGAGAGTAATAACAAAAAAACCAATGCAATGGAAATGAGATACCTAAGAAAGATAGAGGGAATTAGGAAGACCAAGGGTTGGAACAAGCAAGTACATCAAGCATCAAGCAGCGGAAAGAAAAGGAATAGAATGGAAAGAAGTAAGAAAATAGCACAAGCTACGCAACAGTGGTAAAGAAGTGTAAACGAAATTAACTGAGACATATTGTAGAAAATAGGTCTGACACCCATAATGGATAAAAGGGAAAAAGATAAATAAAAATAATCTGCTATAATAGGTTTATCCAGGTTTAGTCTATTCCTCTGGCATTTGGTAATTCGCGGTTGTGTCATTTAAATTTGTAATTCGTTTAAAATATTGACTGCATCATTATAAATTGTTTAAAAGATGTGGCAGTATTTTTCCCCGTGTTGGATAAAACATCAATAGTGTTATTTATAAATATGTTTAATGGTTTTCCAAATGATTTTTTAAAGTTATCACCAGATGCAATTCGAAATGTAGAATTTCACAAAAATTGCCCTCGTTTGTAATAGATTTTGTAGAAAGAGAGAACCAGCAGCACGATGATCTCGTAAGGGAATATTTTGTTTCCCCTAAATATGATACTTTTCTTGGATTTTAACGGCGTTCACTTGGTGGTACATTTCGATATTAAGAATAAAGAAAACACTTTTACTTTTTTATACCACTTTAAGTTTTATTTTCAGTGACTAGTTTCGACTACACGGTAATCATTTTCAAACTAAGTACTTAAATTACGAATAACAACTATTTATATACCTATTACAATGCTTCGAACAGTGGGGTGTACATTAGGTCAACCTGGTCGTTAATGAGGGAAATTCCGGGATTAATTTTCGCTTTGTAGATTTCAAGGGCTTCCAGTAAATCCATCTTACCTCCTTTTTCGGCGAGATGGATTACCGAAAGTACATCCTTGCCGAAAGTATGGTTTGATTCCAATAAGTGATTTGAAAATGTTGAATTATTTTTCTTTAAATTGAATGACCTCTGATGTTCATTTAATCGTGTTTTAAAATTACGACCTGATTGCCCAATGTACACACTTTTACAATCTGGACATGTTAAACTATAAATACCTGACTTACACATTTTGTTGATGGGGGTTTTAGCATTAAATATTAAATTACAGGTTTTGGTACTTGACTTAAAAACTATATTGACGTCTCGTTTTTTAAAAATATTCCTAATTTTATTGCTAATGGTTCCAAAGTATGTAATTGTTTTGTAAGATTTATTTTCTCTAGTTGGGGGGCTTGCAAAAATATATTTACGGGTTTCTGACATTTTAAACTTGTTAATTAATTTATTTACTATTGAGACCGAATAACCATTGTTAATTGCTATTTGTTTTATGGTGTTAATTTCTTTTTCAAGGGATGTGGGACTAAGAGGGATTTTGAATGCACGGGATATCATTGAATAGAAGCTGGCTATTTTATGTTTGTATGGATTCGGGATGATTGCATCTGTGAAAGTAGGTTTCCTGTATATGTCAAATGTTAATTTATTGTTAGTTCTGGTTATAGTTAAATCTAAGAAGTCGATTTTATTATCGGATTCTAATTCTACTGTGAATTTAATTGAAGGGTGTAGGGAGTTAAGGAAGGTTAGAAATTTGTTAATTTGTCTATCTGTACCTTCAAAGCATGCAAGAATGTCATCTACGTATCTATACCTGGTATAGAGGTAAGATGGATTTACTGGAAGCCCTTGAAATCTACAAAGCGAAAATTAATCCCGGAATTTCCCTCATTAACGACCAGGTTGACCTAATGTACACCCCACTGTTCGAAGCATTGTAATAGGTATATAAATAGTTGTTATTCGTAATTTAAGTACTTAGTTTGAAAATGATTACCGTGTAGTCGAAACTAGTCACTGAAAATAAAACTTAAAGTGGTATAAAAAAGTAAAAGTGTTTTCTTTATTCTTAATATGATACTTTTGATTATTGGTTTTAATCTATGTCTATTTTCTTCAATTTGTCGAAGTCTTTCCATATTTAATTTATTTCTTATATCTCGTGATTTTATAAAACAATTTCGCATAAACAATTGAATTTTTATGGTAATATTTTTATAACACAACATTTTTACCTGATAATTTAGAATATTGAGATACTGTCTGAGATACTTATTTTTGCAATGGCACTTGTTGGTGCAACCCACCAAATTTTGTAAAAAAGAAGCAATATTTGCAAAAGAATCTGTTTAAATGATTAGAAAAGATTAACCAATTAAATTGTCTAAAATGTTTTCCAGACAAGTAATATTTAATATCCTTCCTCCTTTTTATGTACAGAATAGGGTAAAACAAAAGTATCTTTTACAATTTAAAATTCGAAATTTCTCAATTTCATTAACATTACTAAATTTAACTATATGAATGTAAATTTCAACATTACTATATGTACATGTTGTATGCTTCTTTTTCTCATGATGGGAACAACCTAGTGAAGATTTCTACTGCTAAATGTCAATGAAGATGTAAATGGATGATTTAAATTGACTGTTGACATAGATCGATCTTTATTTGTTGAAAAATCGTATTTTTTTAATTTTCTGAACAAATGAATCCAACGTAGATTATCAATTTTCATTTACTAATTTAATTACAACAAAAATCAGGAATAAATTAATTTAAAAGAATGCATATATTATTCCTAAAATCAAAAAAATACCTTATGTATAATTGATCGAATTATAATAAATTAGTAATTTATCAGCAATCACTAAAAATTTAGGATTTACATGCGACGTGTAAACAGTTTCGGTTTCTATCTTTTACATTTAAACCAAGTAAGACAAGAAATATTATAAATTAAACTAAGAAATGTGAATCGCGCTCTTTTAATGTAAAACAATGTAACGATTTACGATACCAAAGAGGCGAATAGTATCAATATATGTCGGGTATTATTAGAAAGGGGAACCCCCCGTGCAACGGAAGTCATCACTTTTCTAACGGTGCTTGCGCAGATAATTCTAATTTGTGTACATGGAAAAATGCACTGTCATAGATCGCTGACTAGAATTACCAACAGTTAACTTGTTTGTTTGAAATATTAGTAATTTTTAAGAATAAACAAAATAAGCGAATAAATAATTCTTAGGGGGGGTAATTACCCAATTACCCCCCCCTGAATACGCCACTGATCTAGTTTCAACACAAATAGTAAAAATCAAACATGTTTTATTAAATGTAAGTTATTATTCATTATGTAAAAACGTACATTTAAATGTACTAATGTAAATGATTGTTTTGATCAACCAGCAGGTTGATCAAGTTGACCAGTTGAAGGAGTTTAATTTTAACAATTTTATTAACATCATAAAGTTTTAGATTACTCATAGGTACATTATTTTGGCTGGCAAATTAATAATAATTTTAATTAAATCTAAATGAAAAATGAAGTTTTTATGCGTTTTTATAGTTTTAGTTTTTTTTTTTAATTTTAGTTTAAAAGAAAACTTTAAGTTAAAAAAATTCAAAAAATGTTTACGCATTTTTAAATCATGTTAATTTTCTACAACGAACTAAAGGATTTGAATTATTTTATTATAAAAATTAAATATCCTTAAAGTAATATTGAGAAAAATAAAAGAATTTTCCAATTTCCGACCCATCACACTCCTTCCTGTAATTGGTAAACTCTTTGAATCCCTCATCAAACAAAAACTCCTTCAAACCTCAATCAACTACATCCCTGACTATTAGTTTGGTTTTCTTCCCAAAAAATCTACCATACTTCCTCTCACCAACTACGTCCAATATACAAACTAATCACCTTGAAGGTCAAAGGTCAGCTATACTTTTCTTAGACATTCAAAAAGCATTTGACTCAGTTTGGCATATTGGACTCCTATATAAATGTTTCCTAATGAAAATACCTCATCATTTAATAATCCTTATATACAACTTCCTTTTAAATAGATCTTGTCAAGTTAGAATTAAACAATGGCTTTCCCAAGCCTTTCCAATTTTACAAGGTGTCCCTCAAGGTTCTCCCTTATCCCCTCTTCTATACAATATATTCTGCCATGACATTAGTAATCCTGATCCTACATATGTTAATCCCTCACAATATTCCCTGCTTTTCGCCGATGACACCGTTCTTGTTGCTCACTCACCCTCCCTTCAAATCGCCCAACATTCCCTTCAATGTTCTTTGGATTCCATAAAAGCTTGGTGCTCCAAATGGCGAATAAAAATTAAACCTTCCAAATCCCAACTATTCATCCCCTACCATAAAATAACACCACATTCCTCAACGATCCTAATCAATAACACCATTATCTATCCCACATACACCTGTAAATACCTTGGCATCTTATTTGATTCAAAACTCTCCTTTAAACCCCACGCACAAACAATCAAAAATCAGGGCTCGGCATTTTAGATCATTAACGTACAAACAGCAAGGAATAACTATAAAGACTGCTACACACATACAAATCTATATGCCGACCCTTGTTAGATTATGGTGCAATCCTTTTCACCCAAATCCGACCATCCACCCTCCACCACCTCCAAGTCGCCGAAAGATCCGCCCTAAGAATCCTAACTAAACTTGACACCCTTCCAACCTATTCCATAACCCCTCGAATGATATTTTATACGAAACCACCCATTTCCCAACGTATATTAGCCCTAAGTATTAAATGTGCTAATAATCCTCACAACCAACCCCTATTAACCAAATTCTGTATCCCCCAAAACCCAAATATCCCTTCTAAATATCATCATCCTCCCCTCACAATTCATCAATTCATTAGCTAGCAAAGACACTTTTTTTCTCTCACATAATTAAATTCAAGACAGGGCAGAAAGACCGCAAGTCTATAGCTCAGACGGACTAACACCATTTATTTGTTTCCATTTTTATTGTTATTGTTATTATGTATTATGTTTTGTCCAAATAAAGATTATTGTTAATTATTATATATTTTTTTTTTTAATTTTAATGATGGTCAGAAGTATATATTTTTTAGTATTTTTGGTTTCAATCATTACCATTATTAACAGACACTTATAAAATAAACTTATACAAGGCTGAAAATGAGGCAGTAGGTTTATGATTAACTAATTAATTAAAAACAAGAAATATTAAATTTAAATACTACTACAAAACAATTTTTCTATTTTCGAAACAAACTTGGTAACAATTTTCTAAATGTGCAAACCAATATTAGCGATTTAAAGCTTATTTTTTCTAGTTGATTTACGAACAAAAATAATACATAATATACACATACTAGTGTATAACTTTTAACTAAAGCGTAAAATAACAATTAAAATACTGAATAAATAATTAGCTATAGTAGCACAAACATTGTTTTTTTAAAGTGTTTTCATGTGGCGCACAAAAGCAGTCACCAGACTACTTTTACACATATATTACAATAAAATATTTTACACTTTTGTTGATTAATTTGGTGTACTTGATTAAAAATTGAATAAAACAAATAATCTGCTTAAAAATAATTTCAGTAGAAAACCAACCACAAAACTGATATCGAAACCTTTTATGCTGGGATTTTTTTGCAGAATATTTTCCTACCTATTTCCACAGTCTTTCATAATGTGGCTGATCTATTTATCACATCATGTCTGATATTCAATTGTTTAATAAATGTGCCCATTACACCAGTTTTAATTAATTTCTAAGGGTTTGTTGTTCGATTCTCGTTCAACTTAAGAATCTAATTTACATAATAATGTCTGTTGCAACAATAATTTCTCAATAGTAAATTATGGTTTAAATTTTAATCGACTGCACTAGCGCATAGGGTTATAAGTAATTAAAATATATTGCAAGAAAATACTTTTTAAAACTATTTTACTAACCTGCAGGTTAAGAGAGTCAATATCGTATTTGACATCATAGGTTATCGGAGAAAACGAGTCTTGGTTGAAGAAAATGCCAACCTGTCCATCCACACACAAATTGAAATTAAACCTGAAAACGTTTACATTAATTTAATATTTAGTTAAAATACTAAAAGTAGACAAGTTTATATCTAAAATTTTGGCAATGACACAAGTAATATTATTTTTTTACGAATATTCGAACCTAAATGTAAAGACTATCTGCAAATATTTTAGAACAAAGATTAATATTGAAATATATAATAATATTGAAAACACATTATTTATTATTTCGATATATATTTGACCTCATAAAGTATTCTTTTTTTATGTTTCACCAGTCTATATACAGGGTGAGTTTTTTTCGATGTTCTCTATAGGGATCTCGGAAACTATAAGAGATAGAGAAACGGTTAAATGGGGAAAGAAGTGAAGATTTACGAGATGAATAAAATTCCACTTTCAAAGTTTTCAAAAAAGTCAAGGGTAACTAGATATTTTGAAGTGTCAATTTTTTCAAATCAATATATCTCGGTTATTATAACAGATAGAAAAAAACTGTAAAGAACAAAGTTTTAGATAATTTAATGCAAATTAATAAAAAATAATCAGAAAATTTTTATCGCCATTATTTTCCGAGATATGACGCAAACTTACATTTTTTTAAATGGAAACCATAGTTGGCTGTGACCTCATTCAAAAGGTAATTTTTTTCCCTTTAATCCAATATGGCATACGACATAGTTATTTCTAAAAATGAGTGAGTTATAGTCATTTTAAATTTTATTATAAAAAAAATGGGTAGCCATGAAAAAGGTGAAAGTAAAACAATTGCAGTTGTTTATAATATTAGCAATATTGTAATTATTAGTTTTACAGAGATAAACCAAAATGAAACAACAGCATAAAGTAATTCTGTAATTATCAATATATCAATGGGAGAGAAATTTTAATATTAAAAAAATATGTTCAAAGAGTCCACTATTAATACTATTATGACATAAATTATATCTTTTTAAAATTGAATTTATGCCTTTTTGACTATTCTCATGTAAATTGAATTAAATGTTTCAATAACAACTAGTTTATGATTCTCCGTGGATTGATATGATTTTTCCTATACTTTGTTTTTACATAACCCCACAGAAAAATTCTAAAACGCGCAGATCGGGAGATCTAGGTGGCCCTGGGATTGGTTTATTTCTTCCCACTTATGAGTTAGGAAAAGCATCATTTAAATAATTTGTAAAGCCAACATGTTATGAGATGGAGCACCGTCATATTGGAACCATTTTAATCTTGCTTGTAATGATAAATTTAAACAATCGAGCGTATCTTCAAATGTTTTCTGAAGAAAATGAAAGTAATCAGTTTCACTTAGTGAGCTTTCAAAAATATATGGACCGAGAATTATTAATCCAAACACACCATGGATGATTAAACCCAAATTTAATTTGTAGTTTTCTCTGTGAAACTTCTCGTGGATTCTCTTAAGTTCATCTATGTTCATTGTGGCGATTAAAAATACCACAATTAGTGAATCCCGATTCATCTGTTCATAATATTTTTGTAAGAAACGTATTTATCCTCTTGACAAATGGGTTTATACTACATGCATAAGGCCATTTGATAATTACAAAATTATTATTCTTATGCTGGTTTTTCATTTTTATTTAACTTTGTAGAACTAATAATTACAATTTTGCTATTATTATAAACAACCGCAATTGTTTTACTTTTATGTTTTTCATGGCTACCCATTTTTTATTTATAATAAAATTTAAAATGACTATAACTCACTTATTTTTAGAAAAAACTATGTCGTATGTCATATTGGATTAAAAAGAAAAAAATTATCGTTTGAATGAAGCCATAGCCAACTATGGTTTCCATTAAAAAAAATGTAAGTTTGCATCATATCTCGGAAAATAATGGCGATAAAAATTTTCTGATTATTTTTTATTAATCTACATAAAATTATCTAAAACTTTGTCCTTTACAGTTTTTTTCTATCTGTTGTAATAACCGAGATATATTGATTTGAAAAAATTGACACTTTTTACTTTTTTCAAAATATCTAGTTACCCTTGACTTTTTTGAAAACTTTGAAAGTGGAATTTTATTCGTCTCGTAAATCTACACTTCTTTCCCCATTTAACAGTTTCTCTATCTCTTATAGTTTCCGAGATCCCCATAGAGAACATCGAAAAAACTCACCCTGTATAAATGCTTGAAGGATGCCATGGGTTCACTTACCTTGAATAATGTACAGGAAAGCATTGCATTCGTAATATAAATTCCAAACCTTGTTTGCATTTGAGATCCTAAGATACTATTTTGACAGTTTTTAGAAAAAAGAACAAAAACTGCTAAGAGGCTGTTGTTGATCACTGCAACATATTTCGCAACATAGTGTTCAAAAAAGTGAAACCCTGGCAACTGTGTTGTTTTATTTCAATGTATTTGATTTTAAAATCAGTTTTATAATAAATCTATACTGATGAGATTGAGAGATCGAAACAATAATGATTTTCAAATTTGGTGGCTTCTTTAGGTGAAAATATATTTTCTTCAACTGAAGAAGCCAGTGTTTAAAATAAACGAAATTCGAAAATCAGACAGTGTCGTTATCTTAATATACTTTTGCTTTTTTATTTTTGATTGATCTATCGTAAATTCGTTTCTTGTTCTAAATTTGTCATACCATATTCATATCCATTGTTGTTATATGAAAGACCAATATGTATTAATGTCCCCATAAAGTTAATTAATGAAAAGGATTAAAATCCTTATGTATATTTATCTATAATTAAAGAAAATGCAGTTTTTTGATTTTTTTTTAAATTTAATTGTACATCTGTAAATAAAGATGTTTTTTTCTAATGGTAGTGAAGTATATGGTGACATATATACAGTGTGCGCCTAAAGTATAGAACAAATTCAGTAAATGTGAAACAAAAACTTTTTGGATAAAATCCTCTAGCAGGTCGATTTTGTTTTATAAAAACTCACATTTTTGAGGAAAAATCTATTTTCGTGTGTTATTTGTTTGTGAGTAATGACGTCATCAGCTTTTTTTTTCAAATGGCAACCCCTCATTTTTTTAATTCATTTTGAGAGTCCATTTCCTTGTCGCATTGACAGTATAAAAATGTTGTCACTTAAAAAAACTTTTGAACACCTAACGAACAATTGTATGTCAAGAAACAGTAAATATAGTATCTCAAAAGTCGCTATAGCTTTCGAACTGAAACTTTAAACATAAGGTTTTATCATTGATGGGAATTGGTCCACCGGAAGTGGGTGTTTACTTGATTTTTTTTCTTGCTGATTACTAAGAAATTATAGAATCCACATGAAAGTTGCATAACAAATAATTATAGAAATACTAAAATGAACAATTTACAAAGAATAACTTTTTTACAAAATCCAAATAATTTTCGAGAAAAATACGTGGAAAGTATCACCATTTTTTCCTTTGAATCGTCACTTACTCGAAAATTTTATAATGAAAAGTGGCGTAATTTTTATACTGCCAATTCAACAATGAAAAGGTCTCTCAAAATGAATTAAAAAATGGGGGGTTGCCATTAAAAAAAAACAATTTATGACGTCATTACTCATAAACAAATGACATATGAAAATAGATTTTTCCTCAAAAATGTGAGTTTTTATAAAACAAAATCGACCTGAGGATTTTATTCAAAAAGTTTTTGTTTCGCATTTACTGAATTTGTTCCATACTTTAGGTGCGCTCTATATAATCTATTATTAATCAATAATTTAATATTGGTGAAATAAAAAATAACAATACTTATAAGTACTTACTTCATATGACCTTCCTCAATAGAAGATGAATTTAACTGATAATCGGTAGTCACTTGTATCATCCCATATTTGAAAGTAATGTACAGACACTGATTTTCAAAATCTACTTCAAACTTGTCCAGGGATATGTCAGGGCGATCGTGCATATAAATATTTTTGAATAAACTAGAAACAAATAATAAATTAAGAAATTAATTATATTTTTTTAAATAATATTTTAAAGCTTTATAACTTACATTGATTTTTCATCAACTCCAAATCCCGCGTCAACGAATTGCCTGGGCGCAAAGTCATTTCTTTTATAACGTTCAATGTCATTTTCAATTCGCTGAAATAATTCGAATTAAAAAAAATATAATGAATACAAAATTTACTGGGACTTAGTACAATGTCAAATAAAACATAGTAGAGATATAATTATAAACAAGTACGCTAATTCCATAAAAAGTACTCAAAGATGAACGGTAAAAGTACACTTGATGTTTGAGTTGTTTATATTAATAGAGATTTATAATTTTGTAGTTTAATGAAGGTTTTACATGTAAAATATAAATGTAAACTAAATAAACATTGATACATTATTCATCAATTATACAATGATTTAGACATTATTATTAATTACACGAACTAATAATTTTACTTACAGCAATTAAATTCCTTTGGAAATTGTCTTTAATCTCCTTCAAAATATTTCGGTATTCCTGATCGAAATGGCTCTCAAAATCCATTATTCCAATCGTGTGATCCTTTGTACTGCAAATAAAAAATCAACAATCATTCTGCTAGTTTATCTATTCATTCAAATTTTAAAAGTCTTTATACAAGTTATAATAGAAGGTTAATTTCTCAGACTGGTTTCGACCGTTTGTTATTCATTAACCAACGGTCGAAACTAGTTGGAGAAATATAAAAATAGTGAAACAAAATCAAGTGATTAATTAAACTTCTAATTATCATAAATATTTTTCAACACGGGTTAAGTAAAGAATTAATTCATTGTTTATACAAGTTGCTTCAAATTAAAGTATTACTATTTTAGCCGCCATGTCACATTTATTATTGCTTACAAAGAAAGTAAGACAAAAAATAGCAATGTTTATATTTAAAATTTTCAAACTGAATTATGCGGCAATATACTGCCACTCACTATACTATATGGTAGCGCAAAAGTAATGTCATAGTTTTAATTGGCCGCCATTTTTGCAGATAGCGCCAAATGTCAGTGTGCTTTGACATTTATGATGTAGATATATAGAGAATTGGTTGTCAACAAGCCATGAGGCGATAAACACCTCCAGATCGTGGATTTATTGTTACTGCTTATTTGACAAATTTTTAATCTGTTGTTTTATCGCAACATGAATTTCGTCGTCGTTTTCCCTGTCGTCGTGTTCCATGTGTTCGAACAGAAAATCAACATGTAATGCAAGAAGATCTATTTCATCCCCTCAAAGTCACTGTTTGGTGAAAAAGTGATTAGTCCTTATTTTTTTGAAGACGCCGATGGCGCTGCCGTAACAGTAAATGGCGAGCGTTACTGGCAGATGCTAAACGAGTTTTTTTGCCGCAAGTTGCTGCTTTGGGTCTCAATCATTGTTGGTTTCAACAGGACGGAGCAACCGCTCACACAGCTCGGATAACTATGGAGATTTTGAGACACCGATTTCCAGGTGGAGACATCTCCCTTTTTGGAGAATTGAACTGGCCGGCCAGATCGCCAGATCTAACAGCACCACTTCTTCCTTTGGGGGCTTTTTAAAATCGCTCGTTAACCACAACAAACCATGAACCTTGCAAGACTTGAAAGCTAATATTGAAGAAGAAATTTGGAGTCAGATGTTTTGCGAGCAACAATTCAAAATGCCGTAAAACGAGCACATTTATGCATCAACTCGGGAGTGGCCATTTGAGCGATATATTTTTTTCCAAGTAATGTAACCAATAATACACTTTCAAATAAACTTTCGATGAACACAGAGCTCTTTTTTTTTTCATTTATAACAAACTCTGACATTACTTTTGCGCCACCTTGTATATGTCTTTCATTCCGCGTTCCTATCTTTAAATTTAAATAATATTAAGAATTATTGAGATATTATCAAAATATTTTATTCGTTTGAAAGGCACATCGATGCCATTATTTATGGAATATAACATCATGCAAATGTCCGCTGCGACTTCCTAAATATCCAATTTTTCATGACTGGCATATAAATATTTTTTTAATAATTTAAAAATACGAAAACATTTCGTGAATCTACAACAATGAGTCTTACTAAGACTACAAAACAAATTAATTTGAAACAACTACTTCCCTAGCTAATACGACAGACATTGAAGCTAGGGAAGTAGTTGTTTCAAATTAATCTGTTTTGTAGTCTTAGTAAGACTCATTGTTGTAGATTCACGAAATGTTTTCGTACTTTTAAATTATTATTTAATTTTCTACAACGAACTAGAGGATTTTAATACATTTTATTATACGCTCGATTATTTAAATTTATCATGACAAGCAAGATTGATAATATGACGGTGCTCCACCTATAACATGTTTGCTTTACGAATTATTTAAATGATAATAAAAAATACAAAACAAAGTGTATCAAAAATCATATCAATCCGTGGAGGATCATAAACTAGCTGTTATTGAAATATTTAATTCAATTTACGTGAGAATAATTAAAAAAGTCATACATTCAATTTTAAAAAGATATAATTTATGTCATAATAATATTAATAGTGGACTCTTTGTCCATATTTTTTTTAATATTAAAATTTCTCTTCCATTAATATTTTGATAATTACAGAATTACTGTATGTTATTGTTACATTTTGGTTTATCTCTGTAAAACTAATAATTATCATCTTTTTCATGGCTACCCATTTTTTATTTATAATAAAACTTAAAATGACTATAACTCACTTATTTTAAGAAATAACTATGTCATATATCATATTGTATTAAAGAAAAAAAAAAACTTTTGAATGAGGCCAAAGCCAACTATGGTTTCCATAAAAAAAAATAAGTTTGCGTCATATCTCGAAAAATAATGGCGATAAAATTTTTATTTTTTATTAATCTGCATAAAGTTATCTAAAACTTTGTCTTCTACAGTTTTTTTCTATCTATTATAATAACCGAGATACATTGACTTGAAAAAATGGACACTTTTTACTTTTTTCAAAATATCTAGTTACCCTTGACTTTTTTGAAAACTTTGAAAGTGCAATTTTATTCGTCTTGTAAGTCTACACTTCTTTCCCCATTTAACCGTTTCTCTGTCTCGTATAGTTTCCTAAATCCCCACAGAGAACATCTATAAAAACTCACCCTGTATAATTAAGAAATTTGTCATTGGAAAGATATATACAATTAACAGCATGTGTATTTAACGTTCCATTTCAGAAATATGAGAAATATTTGTTTATTGTATATGGTTCTATTATTAGTAGTAGGTTTCTCACTTTTTGTTTAAATTTGCAGAATTCTGTAAGATGCTGGGAGTCTATTATATATTTTCATCATAGAGTAATAAGGAGTTTGTTTCAAACATTGTTAACTTATGATTAGGATATGTGTAACTAATGTTGGTGTTGAGTGTATTAAGGAAATTTGTGTTGAGATATTCTGTAAAAAGTTCTTATTTTTAAAAATATATATTAAACATTTATATATATATATGTATATACCGTGTGTCCCGTTTGAAGACGCATCATAGGGAATTCCCATGTAAAATTTTCAATTGCAGTTTGTATCTCTATAATTGAACGAAAATTATATAAATAAAATTAGAATGATTCCTTTATCTACTAAGATTGTTTTAGAGGTTTTATTTTTGTTTCATATTTGGTTTTAATGGAAATATAGCTTAAAAAGTGTGAAGAAATATTCGATAATAAAATCCTCAAAATAGTAGTTGCTATGAAATGTCAGTGTTTGTCATCTAAATTTATTAAGCCACAAACAAATAATTCAATTCAAAATAAGTGCTTACACCACAAAAGAAAAAGTTCAGACATCAAATTGAGTTTTGGCGGTCATTTATACTAAATTTTGGAGCCTGTCCAGTGCTGTGTCAATCAACAATTATTAGAATTGAAAAATTTGAGGATAATGGTTGTGTAAACGATGAACATATTGTTAGGAATAAAGGGAGGAAATCTGAAGAAACTGTACCAAATGTGTTGCAAGGATAACAGTACATCTAACATCAAGTGTAAGCTTATAGTTATCGACCCTATAAAAGTCAAAATCATAAAGAACTGAGCAGTGGATCCTGATTCCAGATGTAAATTTTGTTAAATAATTGTGAAAAAGTGTAACGAGAATAAAATATTTCCAAATAGTCTGTGTTTTACAGATGAATGTACGTGGTGTCTAAAAATAAAAAACAAAATAATCGTCAATGGTCTCAAAACATTCTTCATATTATAACATCAAGAAGTGAATATCCACAAAAACTTAATGTATAGGCATGGATTTTAAAAATAGCGTTGTTAGTTTTATTTTTATTGAAAGCATATTAAAGTATTTATCAGTTTCACTTTATGTTTATTCTTTACATAAGCATTCTTTCTAAATTTGAAATAGTATAATAATTATAATTTAACTTGATGCGGTTTTGAAATTTTGTAGAAAATAAATGAGAAATACTATAAAGGGTTTTATTTTGTTTCGGGCAATTGTACCTTTGAGTTTCAACAAGAATAAAGAATTTGTGCCTTTGAACTCGCACTAAACTTTTCCTTCTGTGTTGTAAGCACTCATTTTCAATTGAATTATTTGTTTGTGGCTTAATCAATTTAGATGACAAACACTGACATTTCATAGCAACTACTATTTTGAGGATTTTATTATCGAATATTTCTTCACACTTTTTAAGCTATATTTCGATTAAAACTAAAGATGAAACAAAAACAAAACCTCTAAAACAATCTTAGTAGATAAAGGAATCATTCAAATTTTATTTATATAATTTTCTTTCAATAATAGAGATACAAACTGCAATTGAAAATTTTACATGGGAATTCCCTATGATGCGTCTTCAAACGGGACACACGGTATATATATATATATATATATATATATATATATATATATATATATTTCAAAAAGGAGTCCAAAGATGTATAAATAAATAAATAAAAGATACAATTTCGACCATCACATACAAAAATATGTACAAATTAGTGAAAATTAGATATTTTTTAGTTATTAAAAAACCATCAGTGATGATTTTAAGTAGTAAATTGTAATTAAAGTATTATCACTTTCTTCGCAAAATTGTTTTTATTGACTAGATGTACATTTTATAATTTACTACATAATAATCTTCACGTAACTTAGAAATATATATTTCTATGATTTTAAGTGTATTGTAATTTTAAATTAGATAAACATTGTTTCTAACGCTGTAAACTTTTCGTCGTTTTTCATTCTCATTTCTTTTTACTTTTTTGTGTGCGTTCTGTTTTACCGTTCGGTTAGGGGATGATTATGCTGGAAAACAAAAATGATGGATGCGGCACGGCGCTCGCATATTAATCGCACCCTCCCTCCCTCCCAATTCGTCGGAGCGGAAACGCCGGATTGATGATCCTGTCTACCGGAAGTTCGTAAACGAGTCAAGTTCTGATGCGCCACCATATTTATAT